>UCQR01037599.1:6063-16983 GCA_900474235.1 Cecidostiba semifascia | reverse complement strand
CAATTATTGTACAAGTAATTTATTATGCACTAAAAATTATATCATTAACGTTGTACCCATTGCGCTTTTAATTGTACACAATATTTTTTGATTATAATTGAAAAATACAGTTAATAATTATGCGCAAAACATTGTAAGTGCATAAAGTTTGAGCGTTTGTAGAAAAAAGAAAATATGATAAACCTTCATACTTTTCCAACAATACTTTTTTATCGTTTATATATTATGAATAAAAGGAATAAATGATTATACTTTTATCCGTGTGTTATCATTTTGTTACCACATAAGCTTATTAAGACTCTCTTCAATACTGCTAGGCACCACTAGAGGGCAACACTGTCTACTTTACTCTCTTTACTCCAAACATCGTGTAAAGTTTTAAAAGTCTTTTATCTACCTGATCTATAGAAATATTGACATTTTGATTGTGGAAGACGGGCAAATAAATAATGCTTCAAAATCAGCAGCTCTGAAATTATTCATTCCCTACGTAGCAAATAAACATTTTTTATTATTTTACCAGCCTTATACTAGTGCTAACTTTTTAATTAGCTAAGTATCAAATGAAGTCGCTTCAAGGCACACAGAGACTTTTTTACACAAAATAATTTAATCTCTTAAACTTTTCATTAAATCGCAGAGTAAGAATTATCATTTTCTGACAAATAGTTCTATTCAGCTATAATCATGGATTAACTTTTGACAGGAAGCAAAAGTTAATTTTCTCCTTATCTAAGAGCTATTTTTAAAAATTGAAAAAATGTTTTCTACAAATACTTTTACTAGATTATAGATAAAATAATTCTCGAGATATTCAGGTTTTAAAGTTTGCATTGCGATGCACTAAAGTAGAAAATGAGTTATAACAACAACGACATATACTCATTCAAAGAGGCATAAAATATTCTGCTATTTTCAACATTTAAGTTTGACAACACTCTTTTCTGTCCTAAATGTAAAAACAGCTACTTGAAAATTGAATCCACTCGTTGTGCTGGTAAAATTTTGTATGATTTAATTTAAGCATATTCGTGTTAAAAGTCCTCGATACGAACAATCTATAATCGAAAAAATAATAGTGATGAATGAAAGACCTTTTTGTTTAAGAATATGCAAGTCTGTCAATTATTTTTGGTTTTCTGTAAGTAATTTATTCTCAAAAACTGTCACTGATTTAAATATACGTTGTATTAAAATGATTGTCATGTTGAAAATTCAAATTATAAAGCTTTAAACGTCCGCTTCTCACTACCCTACAAAAGAATTGTGAGCATTTTAAAAGTGTGAATTTTCAAAAATTAAAATTGAGTCATTATGCACCTCCCATTTTCTGATCATAGAAATATACTTACGAAAATTTAGACATTTCACATAATAAAGGAGGGTTTGAATAGGTAAAATCTGATGTAAATTTAGTTTTCAAAAAAAAAAATTGATAGTTCCAAGTATCAAGATATATCGCTTCCTGCCATCTAAGCGTTCTATTATCGAAAAATTATCTATAAAGATATGTCCAGTGGTGTGTTGAAATACTTTGAATGACGAGAAAACTTGTTTCACTACGTGCATGAATTTGTGTGGAGGAAGCAGGAGACTATCAAGACCTTCGAGAAAAAACCATGATGATAAATCATTGTAAATTCTATTTACCTATGAACCTTTAATGAGATAAACATTTAACAACGCGGATTTAAATTTAACGATTACACAACACAAATAGTCTTTACTCACTCCAAATTTTATATCCAGTAAGTTTAACAATATTTGAAAATATTTTGTGAATATTTATTTCAAAATTAATAACGCATTTATTTTTAAATCGTAAAATGCGCAAGTATGCAGGTCTTCTTTCTGATTTTTATGACGATTGAAATAAATTAAATAAAAATATGCAGTGAATAATCAATTTCCATGAACACCACTTGTAATTTTTAATATACTTTGTAAATATTTATGAAAAATATTGTTGTTTAAAGTAAATTTTCACCGAAATCCCGATTTTTAATTATTTATCATTTTCGGAAGATTTTATTAGTCATGTAAGTAAAATCGAGCAATAATAACGAAATATGATTCAACAAAAAGTCACTTGAATTTTTTCGCAATGATTGAACAAAGCGTTTCGCGGTCATCTTTTGATCAATATATTGTCGCTAAGAGCTAAGATAAGATTAGAAGCGAGATTACATACCTTATCAAACCTACCTTTTAGGGATGTATCGTATAAGTCGCCTGATTTTCCTCTTTAAACTTTAGACCACATATTGTGTTCGGTGTGGTCATATCTTTGAAAATTTTGTTGAACGCGATCCCGCCTGAAAGGTGCAGGTACGTACATTTGTGATTAAATACTAAATCATCGTTATATTTAATACTAATTAATATAAAATCAGGCGTAGTAATGATAGATATATTTTTCTGTTTAATATTACTAACAGGAGCCGCGAATGATCTGTTAAAATGAACAGATTAATAAGTATAATTTTCTTAGCCTGTCTCATTGCTGTAGAGGCACGATCTAACTATCCAATTACATTCGATACAAATAATGAAGTTTTATTTGACGAAGCAAAGGCAAAAATCGCATACCAGTTGCCGACTACAGTAAAGCCCACACATTACGATTTGCAAGTGAAGCCTTATTTCGTTGAGAAAGATGAACACAAAAATTTTACATTTGACGGCGAAGTTAAAATTTCTTTGGAATTATTAGACAATGTAGAAAGCATAACTTTTCATTCAAGAAATTTGACATTAAAAGATATTAAATTAAAAAAAGGCAACGACGACCCAATTGAAGTTATTTTTAAAGCTGAAAATAAAGACGATCTCGAAAGGGACTTCAAAGTTATAACCAAGAAAAACAAAGAAAAATTCGTTAAAGGCACTGATTACTTATTAACGATATCTTACACTGGCATCTTACACGATGACGCGCGTGGTTTTTACAGGAGTTCATACAAAAATGATAAGCAGCAAACAGTGTAAGTTCATTTTTGTTGTATAATATGATATTAGCATACTCAATACATTCGTGTATGTAAAGTTACGCGTATAAATATTTTATTTCAGATGGCTTGCTGCAACGCATTTTGAGCCAGTTGGTGCACGACGTGCATTCCCGTGCTTCGACGAACCACAATACAAAGCGACTTTCGATGTTAAGATCATTCATCCAGAAACTTATAAAGCTATTTCCAACGGACAGGCTTCTCCTCCTCAACCATTTGAGGGTGAATTCGTCAAAACAAATTTTGCAAGAACTCCTAGAATGTCTACTTATTTATTAGCCTTTGTTGTATCTAACTTTGACAGCAAAGCTAACAAGGCTAATGATTTTACTGTACATGCCAGGCCGAACGCTATAAAGCATGCTGATCTGGCTGTGGAAACTGGCGAAAAATTGCTAAAAGCGTTAGAAAAGTACACAGGTGTTAAATTTGAAATACCGAAAATGGACCAAGCAGCTATTCCGGATTTCGCAGCTGGTGCGATGGAAAACTGGGGTCTCGTACTCTACAGGTAAAGCTATCAGGGTTACAATTTGCAAATAGCATTTTCCAATTAATAAATTATAACTGATATAATTTTGTGAACAGGGAAAGATCTCTTCTGTATAATGAAAAGGACATGACTACAAGCGAGAAACAAAATATTGTCGAAACTATTGCTCACGAGTTTGCTCATCAATGGTTTGGAGATCTGGTCAGTCCTAAATGGTGGAAATATTTGTGGCTTAATGAAGGCTTTGCCAACTTTTTCCAGAGCTTCATCACAGAAAAAGTAAAAAAAAACATTTTCCGCAATATATATTCAGTAGGACTAATAAAAAAACAAAGTTGTATCATGTCTAACTAAACATTTATGTTGAAGGTGATTCCAGAATGGCGTTCAGTTGATCAAGCAGTAGTAAAGTCAATTCAGGGTACCGCTTTTGATTTCGACAGTGGCCGAACAACGCATCCAATCAATCAAGACGTGGAAAGTCCCACAGAAATCAGCGCCATATTCGACAATATCTCATACTCTAAAGGTAAACATGCGGTCATCGCTGTAGAAAGAATTTTTTTATTATTAAATCCAGGGTATCTAAAGCCTTTAACAATGTCGTATACGCTGATGACTATCTAAAAGTTAATCCTGAATTATTGTCGGTCTTACTCATGAGTTTCGATGTCTTTCTATCGTTTATCAAAATAAGATACAGACGAATCCATCGATTAGATAAGAATAATGGAATTTGTATTGAATTTTTATAACGCGTCTGACCTAATGTTTGTAACGTTTATGAACGCATTTTTTAGCCGGAGCCGTCATCCGTATGATGCAACATTTTCTTACGGAAGAAGTTTTTCAAAAAGGACTTACCGCATATCTAAATGCAAAGTAAGCCAAATTTTACGAATTTTTATAATCGTATGATTATGATATGAATTACTACATACAAATCCAATATTCCTTAGACATTACGACGCAGCTGACTCCGATGATTTATTTAAAGCTATCCAAACTGTAATAACTGATAAAACAATAGATGTCAAAAAGATCATGGATTCGTGGATTAATCAAAAAGGATATCCTGTCGTAACGGTAACCAGAAGTTACGACAAGGATGGCACGGTTAAAATTCAACAAGAACGCTTTATTACATACAATCCTGATAAAGGAGAGCAAAATAATCAAACGTGGCACATTCCAATTAATTATGCCATTGCGAATAAATCAGAATTCAAAAAAACGACAGCAGACCTTTGGTTGACTAAAGCTGAAGAGACTACTAAAATTGTTGCTGATCCTGAGCAATGGCTCATCATAAACAAACAACAGACAGGTATTATTGCTTTAAAAAATTATTTTATTATAATACAATCATTCATACATAAAATAAATGATAATTCTAATAATATTCAACAGGATTTTATCGCGTAAATTATGATGAAAAAAATTGGAACCTAATTATTAAAGCTTTGACCTCTGGGGAACATCAAAAAATTCATTTATTAAATAGAGCACAATTAGTGAACGATGCACTAGCTTTTGTCAAGCAAAATCAACTCAATTTATCGACTCTCTTACACGTGACCGCTTATTTAACAAACGAAACTGACTACGTCGCTTGGTACCCAGGTTACAAAGCTTTTTCATGGCTCAACGCAAAACTAATTAACACTGAACATTACGAAATTTTTAAAGTAAGTTAAAATTGAAAGGTTTATTAGACAACGACGAATGTTTACTAATATTTAGTCTATCTCCTGTGCAGGAACACGTTGCGAATACAACTAAATCTGTATTTGAGTCGGTCGGAGATGAATCAAAGGACCCTAAAAATGAAACGGCACATTTAATTAAACTTAATAGAATCTCAGCTATCAATTTGGCTTGTTCAATAGGCGCTGAAGGGTGCACAAAGCAATTGAATGACAAATTTGAAAAATGGCTTAACGATTCAACCAAAAATCCGTAAGACAGGTTTTTTATTTTATTAATGAAAAAATAAAGATAAACAAATATGTCATTACAAAAAAAATTTCAGGATCAAACCCGATCTCAAGGAAGCTACACTATGTCATGGTTTACGAACAGCAAACTTGGATGTTTGGAACAAAACATTGAGCCGATGTGTCAAAACAACTGATTCCGATGAAAAATCTGATTTAATTTATACATTGGGATGTTCAACTAATGAAACTATTTTGCGATTCTATCTTGATTATGTTGCGCAAGATGACTCACCTATCAGTGATTATTTGTCTATAGTAATTGGAAGTATTAGCGCACACAGCGATATTGGCGTAAACGTTACTTTGGAGTTTGTAACAGAAAGATTCCCCACTGTTCTTAGAAAAATGTAGGTCTTGAAAATATATAAGTTATAAAATAGTTCATGATAATATTATTTCTATTGTTCTTTACAGCAAAAGCGAGAATATCATTATCAACATGATTACAAGCATCGGTCAAAGAGTAACAACACAAGATCAATTAAATAAAGTAAGTTGATATGAAAAAAAATTGTAAACGTTACAACCATACATATCCAATATTATTAATTTTGATTAAAATAATTCAATATTTTAGCTCAAAGCAGCTGCGAAGAAAGACATTCATACAAAATTCACAAAAAAAGCAATTGAAGAGGCTGAAAATAATGTTAAATGGGTACACGATAACAACGAAGTTCTCGTATCTTGGACAAAAGAATTAAAAGGCAATGGTGTTTCAATAGCATCGGCATCTGTAGGTCTAATATTTACACTGCTAGTTCTCATTTTGACGACGATGAGTTAATTTACTAATATTGCAATGACCGGATGTATGTTGTACAAAAGACAATACTGTAAATATAACAATATGGATTACAAAATAATGTATGTACTTAAACTAAATATTTGATATAAATTTATCCAGTATTAAATGAAAATTTTACAAATGTAACAATAACATAATAATAAAAAGATTATAAAAATATATATATGTATATTTGAAATTATTTTTTTATATGATTGATATTGTATATTCAAACTATAATTCCAATAAAACAAACTGGAGATTAAAACATGTGTTCAAAAGGGAAATTTTCTGTGTTACCTTACTTACTCGCAAAACATAAATAAGGGACCTTCATCGGAGCTTTGACAAAGTTAGATAAGCATATCACATGCATCAAATAAGAAAGCAGAATATTGGTAAAAGTTTCTTAGTTTTAAATTAAAACCTTTTATATAGCAAATAAAAAGTCTTTTAATCAAAACCGTTGACGTCATCGCTGTCCTACGCTATATAAACCTACAAATCTTAATAGTTTTATTGTTCAATTGAACTTGAGCTATTTGAGATCGCCTTTTAAATCTGCTTTAATTTAGGCGATATGAAGCCAGTGCAAAATTGTACTGTACCTAATCTTGTTCACCATAGCATTTTAAAAAACGAAAGATTGTTATCATGCATACACGATGAATTGATGTAGGTGTCGAAGATTTCGATCTAGATTTCTTATTTGCTGACAAATTATAAAATTATAATTTAATAATTATTGCATTTCTTTGAATAGGGTTATATAATATTGTTCTACTACATATTATTCAATGATTAATAGAATTGGAGTATTAAATATACCTTGAATGCATTCATCTCTTTTAGATCTCGACATAATTCATTCTTCGTTCAGGGTTAATTCAATGAGCGCACTGCCAGGTACTGCATGTTCATAAGAAACGTGTCAAACGGCATTCACCAGTAGCTCGTGCAAGATGATAGACAAAAAGGATAGTTTACTTTTTTTGACATTAATAAGTTTTTTCGTCATAATATCTGCTACAGAATACAATTGTGATTGTGAAGAACATTCGGAAAATGAAGAAAATGGAGCTTATCGATTTTTACATTACACCAAACCTCTACGTTATCAAATTTATATAGATCCTTGTATAAGTGATGGGAATTTTAGTGGCTACGTTCACATAGATCTTTTTGTGCTAAAATCAACGAAAAATGTGTCACTGCATTCTCAAGATCTGGAATTTTGCGAAGAAGGCGTGTACCTTACGTTAAAGGGAAGTCTGAACGAAAGTCTTGAAGTTTTAAAACCTGTTACAAATACTGAACACGGTGCTAATTCATTTCAGGATTCAAATGAAATGATAAATGACTCATCCGAAACTGTTAAGCCTAATGGATACGTGTACCATAAAAAGGAGCAAACAGTTACAATGCAATTCGAAGAGTTCTTGTTACCCGGAACGTATTCCCTTGAAATAAATTACATAGGCACTATTAATTCAAATCCTGTAGGTATTTACAGAAGAACGTACAAAGATCTCGATGGGGAAAACAGGTAAGCAAAATAGAATACTTGTAATCACAAAAGTATGTACTACATGAAAAATATATTTTAGAGTTATGCTATTGACAAATTTTTTTCCTACATCGGCTCGTCGAATTTTTCCGTGTCGAGATGAACCTGGAACTAAAGCAGAAATCTACTTCACCATGCAAACCTCATTAAACTATACGACTATTATGGCTAACACACCAGAAAACTATGTTGAATATAAAGAAGGACAGAGATGGATGCATTACCATCCTACGGCAAATTATTCGACTTATCAACTCAATTTTGCAGTACTAAGTAACATGAAGAATGTAACAAAGTTTGACGGGAAAAGAACTTATGTTATATATAGTATAAATTCTGATTTGAAATCGGTAAAAATTTCACAAGATATTTATGAAAAAACGTTGCCAATAATGGAGAATTATACAGACGCACCGTATCCACTAGATAGTTTCATTAATCTCATGTTACCTGATAGTACAAATGCTACATCTTCCGCTAGTTTGGGTTTCATCACGACAAAGTAATTTAACCATTCGTCTACCGGACACCCGTTAATTCTTTAGAACAATCAAATAATAGCTTGAGTTTTTGTTTCCAGAAAATCCTCTACTGTATACCATGAACGATCTGGACCTCATAAGAAGAAAGACATAGTTTTACAAGCTTCGCGAGATATCGCTGGTCAATGGTTCAACCAGCTTATAAGTCCTGTATCTTGGAAGTATATGTGGTTGAATGAAGGTCTTATTGAATATATGAAATACTATTTAGCGGATAAAGTAACACATATTCTTTATAACAAGTATTGATGTACAAGTTATGCAGAATGATTTTTAAAGCATTTTAATTATTATTTTATAGGTCTTGCCAAGTTGGAGATTGAAAGAAAATTTCGTTGTCTGGGAACTGCAACGAAGATCATTTATTCCAAATAGAATTTCGGACGCTCCACCGTTAAACAAAAATGCGTCTGAGAATCTAAAAGATATTCAACACTTACCGAATCAATCATCTACCTCAATGGGTTTGTGAACTTACATTTCATAAAAAGCGTTCAAATAAATACATAGTTCAATGCATATATGTTCCATTTTTAGGAGCATCCTTAATAAGAATGATGTCCCACTTCCTCTCAGAAAATGTTTTTCAAGCAGGGGTTAAAAATTTGTTTAAGACCAAGTAAGTCAAATAACTTAAAATAGTATTTATCTTCTGTTTTACTAATTTTGGTTCCGTTCCATAATAGTAAATATAATTCTATTGAACCAAATCACTTTTGGAAGGCCGTTCAAGAAGCTATCGACGATTCAAAAGATAAAAGATTAGTAAACATCAGTATATCCGAAGTAATGGCAACATGGACAAATACGGAGTTCTATCCTGTGATAAAAGTTTCAAGAAACTATACCACTGGTTTAATAACAGTTTCTCAAATACCAGCCGTTAAATTTTTTGGGTTAACTGAGAAAAATGTGACAGAGAAGTGGTGGATTCCGCTGAACTATGCGACACAGACAAATCCAAATTTTAATAATACTTTTCCAAGCCACTGGTTAAAACCAACCGAAAAATCATTGGAGATTGAAGGCGTCAATCCAGAGGATTGGGTTATTTTTAATATTCAACAAACAGGTATAGATTAAATATTCATGTAAAATACATTATTTTATAACAGACCTAAGACATAAGCCAAGGCCATTACACATGTGTATCTATACAGGTTACTATCGAGTTTTATACGATGAAGAAAATTGGAAACGCTTGGCACAGGTTTTAAATAGTGATAATTATTACAAAATTTCTCCAATCAATCGAGCCCAAATTATAAATGATGCAGTTCAATATTCACTCAAAAGACACCTAAATATGAGTATCTTTTTGGATCTTGTATCGTATCTACAACGAGAAACTGAATACATACCATGGTACGATGCTCAATTTATATTCAGTTTTCTGAACTACCACCTATCAAATACTCAAGCATACGGGAGTTTGAGAGTAAGTGTCCAATGCATAAATTATCATACTCAAAATAAATAGTATATTACGTACCTACGTAGCAAAAATCTGGGACAGCCCAGAACTTGCGTAAATTGACACCCGAGCCGAAGGCGAGGGTGGCAAACGCAAGGTCTGGGCTGTCCATTTTTGCTCCCGTAGGTGCGCATACTATTTTTCACTACGACTGCGCCGAAAGTCCAAATTCCCTCCAGCGCGCTGGGAGGAAACTTTGACTTTCGGCGCAGGAGTGGTGAAAATTTCAATTAAAGCGCATAAACAGAACGTGATGTAAAATTAAGAATTTCAGCTTACGTCTAATAATTCCTCTTGTTGATAAAATCGGTTATGAAGATCGGCCAAATGATGATTTTTCAACGTTAATGCTAAGGCGAATTAGTAATCATTGGGCATGTCATTTCGGATATAAAAAATGTTGGAATAATGCTACAGAGCAACTTGGAGCTTATCTGAATACCAAAAAATCTAAATTGTTAGTAAAACAAAGTGTTATATTTTTTTAATACTAGCTCTTAATAACGATAACGTAATCTTCATTTCTTAGAAAAGGTTCTGTGGATTTACAAGAATGGGCTCGCTGTGTTGGTTTAAATGGTGCCAACGAAACCATATGGAATAAGATGTTGAAAAAATATCAAGAAACCTTATCAGAATACTCGCTCATATACTTGGCGTGTTCAGAAAATATGATCATATTAAATAATTTTCTCAATATGACAACCTTTAATAAGTCGGTGATTCCCGCAAACCAAGTGTTATCAGTATTTAAATCGGTATGCTTATACCCGTCGGGAGATAATAAACGAATCGATTTATGCTTAAACTTTATTAATCAAGAATTTGATAAAATACAATCAAGGTAAGGATAAATGTAGCTTACGTTAAAATTGGTTTATGTTGTATTATAAAAACAAATACGTTTTTAGACTTAACTCAACCGAAACCTTTACGTATTTGCTCGATCTTTTGGCATCAGAAATAAGACAAAAAACGCAGTTAGCACAGGTAACACACTAAATTATTGTCATCTTTCAACTTTTTCTTTGCTTTTAATAATATAC
>UCQR01037589.1:16406-27554 GCA_900474235.1 Cecidostiba semifascia | reverse complement strand
ATTGCAAAACAACGCGCAGGTTTGCTCTCTCAACTTCATTGCCCAGAAATTCAAAAGAAAGTTATTTCATTTCGCTATATATAGATAAAAAAATAATTTCCCAATAAAACTAAAAAGCATATATATAATAATAAAGGCGCCGCGTTATATACAGCCATATCGACGAACCACAGAGAGACTGCGGTTCGCCGCGTTCCCATCAATTTCGCGGCTAAATACGACCGGTTTCTCTCCGCGTGAAATTCATAAGGGACACATCGCCATTGTCCAGATCCGAGAGCAATGCACATTGGCTTTTATATATATATATATATATATAGATGCGAGAAACACGTCGCGCAATCCAATCCGACGTCAATTAACTCGCTCGCGCTCAGCTGGAATATAAAAGGATAATATTGAACGTATATACAGTATATACACGTATATAGACTCACGTAGTATAGACACTGCACAAAGAAATGGGTCGCGACGTACGCCCGCCGCGAGGCAGCCATGGGAAATATCGCGGCTCGCGCGAGTTTTCTAGATCTGCCGAGATTTATATCGCACACAAGAGCTGCGACTGTGTGTGTGTGTATATATATACGACAGAGGACTTATGTCAAGAGTTATGATCACCTCCTCCTCCTCGTGTGTACATATGAGAACCATATAATATTATATGATATAAAACACATTTATATTAAAAGCAGCTATAGCGCGTAACTCCGGTAGAACTTGCTCTCGTATTTTCGTCGTCATGAAAACGGCACTCTGTCGCTGCAATAAATAATAACCCCCACCATTTATATATACAAACGTCGGTCGAACGTTCGCCAGTGTATATATATATATGTATATACGCGATTTAGATCTCTCGCTATAGTCTGGTGTCGAGGTGAGCGCTGATATAGAGTGTATATAGCGTGCGCAAGGATATGCGATAAGGAGCCTTGGCGAGAATGATAACGTGGGAAGGGGAGAAAGGTAACAGGGCGACTCGATTGGGCTGAGCCACGTGATATACAAGTAAGCTATACTATACGGGACTTATTACGGAAAATCTGAAGCCAGAGAGCGCGTTGATAGGCGGGAGAGCTAGTTTCTATAATGTATATGCGAGCTAGCGCGCGGCAGAGGGGGGTGGGGGGTTTTCCTTTATAAATTATTGAAAGCCGTTTTGAAAGTTGCGCGCTTAAAAATAGAGACACTTTTTCAAGCGCTACAGCAGTCTCTTGCGTAAATTACACAATGTTTCTTTGCTTTTCTTTATAAACGCGCGCAAGGCTATAATATAAACGCTCCTTTTATTTTCCCGACTCTATTTACTGTATATATAGCTCTCTACTGTGCGCGACTCTTGTATTTTCAAATATATATGTTTGCAATTTTCCGAGACTCCGTTGCTGCGCGTGCGTCACTGAGATTTTAAATGAGTAGAAAAATGCGAAAATTCTCGGTCGTATACATGTCTAATAACTGATAATTAGGAGATTTTCTGAGATCGAGGCAATTTGCAATTATGCACTCTATAAGTAGTGGAACGGTTTTTCAGAAGTAAAAAGATCGGCAAGTTTGTATATATATATGTGTTGAACCTCATCGACCGGTTGTGTTAACCGGTTGTCAGGAGCTCAGGTGACAACTGCTTCATATACAGAGGGATAATTTTACCTATATATATATATATATATATATATTAGAGGCAATGGATCGGTTTCCTTTCATAAATTCATTTGACGAGAGTGTACAGTTAGAATTATCTCCTTGATGGAGAAGGACAATAATTCGAGAACCCGTTTTTCTTTCACACCTCTTGTGAAATTCAGACAATTCAAGAAAATTATGTAACAACAAAATCCTCGAATTCGTGAACGAAATCGAACTCGCTTTTTCATCATAAAATTCAAATATGTCAGCCAATATACATGTAGGTATATTATAATGGACGTAATAAAGCCGTTATAATATCTGGGGCGCGCTCTCAGCACAGCATCAGGGTTAAATCGAATAATTACGTATACGCCAATCAAAGCTATAAACGAAGTCAAACATTAAAATCAAGTACCCTTATCTTGATATCATACTCTCCGTAGCTAGATCTTGATACACGAGAAGCATAATAATAGACCGGTAATGGCGGCCCCGATTCGCCAACTATTACTACATCTTCGTATCTATGTACACCACGATTCGAGCCAGAACTAAAATTAAAAGCCATAAACTTCCTTCTGCGCCGTCTCTCTCTCTCTCTCAACCGCAAAACGGCTAACCAAAAATCGTCAAAGACCGCACAACACCGATCTCGGAAAATCGGCATCCTAAGCGCACAACACACAGAGTAAAAGAGCTCATGCAATGCAGAGTTGAATTACGCGGCGCTGCGGCGGCCAACACCTTACAGCCAACGATATCTCCATAGCGCGCGAAAGCGCGCAGAATTCAATTAAGCGCTCCCCCTTACATTATATACATGTATATACGACGACCAAGAACCGACACCTATACTATAGTAGTAACGGTCCCAAAGTCGAGGGGGGCGATTTTTCGAAAGGCGTCAGCGCGCTCGTGACCGGTACGCCGATCGTGGGACTATACTCTGCGAGTCTTTGGTAATATCCCCGGGGATAGCGAGCTTATAGCCAAAGATCGTGAGTGGGTGTTCCCCCGGCAAACGGAAACCTTCTTCTCGCATGTAGATGTGCATGTACGCATGGCTGAGAAAAAAGCTGCTGCAGTCAGCTGATATGCATCTCGCGGCTGCTCAAATTTCGCGCGCCGCGAATTTGCAAAATCGGTCGAGAGGTTTTTCTGAAATTGCACAACGAGAGGATTTTTTTTTTTGTTTCGTTTTGTATACTATATGCTCTTGTGAAAACGGGAGTGCCGCTGTATATGCTGTGCTGCGGGATAATGACGTTCGATCTTTTCGGCTTTGAGAGCGGAATAATTTGTTGGATCTCTTGCTTGTATATAATGTATATTATCTGGAGACTTGATAATGTCGTTTAATGCGAACTACGAACAAATTGAGATAATATGTGCGTGTATTATACAGCTTTTCTTTTGCGTTATGCAAGCCAATAGAGAAAGAGAGAGAGAGAAACGTATCATTATATACATCAATACTTATTAAACGACTATATTCCACCCTCTCGATCACTGCAAGCCTCTCTCGCAATAATTTCAATGAAAACAATAACACACATACACACTCGGTATATAATACACGTATAACAACGAGGCGTCGACCGCTAATACTTTTACACTGCGCCTTCTTGAGAGAAAGAAAAAGGTCCAGAAACACCTCCACGTGTCGATTCAATTGCTTTTATTATTAAATACAAACAGCTCGTTCGCGCGAACTTTTGCTTTGTTCCCTTGGCAAGAAAGATATAGCTCATTACAAGTGGCCGTCGAGATTAATTAGACCTAATATGGATCGCATATATATGTAATTCCTATACAAACAGCACCGAGTATACTCAGAGTGAAGCTACTATACGGAGTCGTCGGTGCAGCAATACACAATACCGCGATATCGTGTCAGTTGCGCGCGAGAAGCCATAATGCTATCGCCGGTTATTATTGAGAGAGTAGAGACGGCGTGGAAAAGGGATTATAATAAATTTCAACACTAGTGAGTGAGAGAGAGAAAGAGCTCCAGAAACCTCTTTCTCTCAAGCCTTTCTTTTCAACGCGCGCGATGTAATGTATTTCCTATTGTGTCTGCTCTCTGACAAATGGTCCGCGCCTGGATATTATAATGTTGTTATAGGTTTATGGATCGTTTTATCAGATCTACTGAACGCGGGCGAAAATTCGAGTATATGCCACATCAGCTTGGGGCCGCGCGGAAAGAAAGCGATATTACAGATATTTCGCCTATGTAAATTATTGCGCTATCGCACTTGCGGCGAATCGCTTTTGCGAGGCAATAAATACGTCGACACACACACACACACGCGCGCGCCTATAGTGTTGTATATACGCCGGGGAATTTGGTTTTTCTCAAAGTTTCGTTATCGACTATATCGTTTCGGCCCATGAGAATCGTTAGGATAAATATATAACGGGACCTTATCTTGGCGGAAGATTTGGAATATAGCATTTGTATAGACTCCAAAGCATTATTGCGTACAGTGCAAATTCTTTTTGGACTACATTATTTAATTGTAAATTATAGGTAGAATTAATAACCGACCACAGAGTAAAGAATAACAATTCTCACGCTATAATAAACAAGAACAGATTGGAGAGCCGGAATGAGGGTATACTTATGGAAACGAGTGATGAATTTAGTGGATTCACGTGTAACTAATATATGCGAGTGAGGCTAAAATCAGGATCAAAATAAATAAACAGCTCAGTTACCCAATAACGATCACATAAGATTAAGAAGCAATTGCACGCTGAAAATGTCTATACGCAACAAAGTCCAGCGGCTAATTAGCCGACACCTAATAACTTGTCTGGATTCGCACTTTTCAAATATACAAATCGCGATCTTTACAATCCCTTATACCGTGTAATATACGCCTTCCTTAAATATGCTTATTCTAAATCTCCCCCCAATAAGCAAATATAGCGAGAGCAACTTTTAATTGAACATTTGCATACAAAGCTGACCGTAATAATTATCATATAGGCTCCGCAGCTCATTAGCGCTCTCGCGCGAGAACTTTATTGGCTATATACTACTGTAGCCTTGGCGAAAAAGTCATTAGGCAACATCAAACACCGTTCGAAAGTGTAAACACGAATCTATCTTTAAACACTTATGCGCACGGATATGTATATAGATATAGAACCTCTTGCGCAGCTGTATGATAGTATTATAAACACGACATCAAAGTATCGCCTTACGAGCATTAGACTCACACGAAAAAAATCTCAGAGAACAGCTCCTACCGATATCTCATTAATCGCTGCAGATTTACGAATTAATAAACGTATCGAGACACTCGTTGTCGGGGCGAGTCTTGCCTGGTGCGTAGATTGTTTATAATGCAGGTAACCGCGAGAGGCTTTTACATCACGCCGGTCTTTATCCTCGTATTTTTACGAGGCGCGTTATAATGTATACGCTGAAAAATCGCGCGGATTTTATGCGTCCATATATGCGCCTTTTTCCGGCTTAATGTTGGTTTTCAGCCGGTATGCGTGTGGAGCTGCATTATTCATTGTATGTTTGCGTTTCGAGACGCGCGAAAGGAAAAAAAAAATTGATTTGCATCTTGAGGTTTTTTAAACCGGAGCGCGTACATAGAGTGCGTATAGTTTTACGGCACGGCGCGCGAGAGCGATTTGTTTTGTCGACGTGAAACGGGAACTTTGTGAGCTACGGTGGAAAGCTGATGTCGCGTATAATGATTTTCTTGATCTATTTTAATGAGCGGAACTATATCTTTGCGAACTGAATTCCAGGCTGACTGATATATTGTTTTTGAGTATGCTATAGGCGATTGATCGTATTTTGCTCAGAACAAGTATATGGCCTATTAATTATGCAACACGCCGGAGAAAGTTCAAAAACGAATTCCCGCAAAAAGTATATCTAATAGTTAAAAAGATGATGTTGCGCTATGTGTGTGTGTGTGTATGTGTGTATGTTACGATGTTATGGATATTTCAAAATAAAATGATTTGCTGTGAAAGGCTGCACCTCGTAAATCGTTTTTAATCTCCCCCGCGTGACAATTAATCTTAATTTACGATCTATCTGCTGATGCTTATAGAGTTCTCTTATAAACTCGCTACTGCACCTCTCTCTATTCTTTATAATCTTAATTACACATTAGTTGTTCTCAAATCCGTGTGCTTTGAAGTAATCTATATACACAGAAAATTATCGGGATTCGAGATCGTATTTATGTTTATTGATTATCGCAAAATAGAAAATCTGCCGCAACTCGTGATGTGTTGTGTAAAATAAATTAACTATATAGAGTTGATGCAGACGAAAAATCCCCAAGCACAAAGATCAATGAGAGATGCGATGCGCAACTCCATTGAGACTATACTAGAAAACGAGCAAAATATAAGAACAATAAAAATCGCGCGAGATTTGAGCGTCTCGTAAAAATTCGAAATCGAAATAGATTCATCCTGTCACTCCGCCCCAACACGCGTTTCAAATTCAACGCATCGCCACACACCGAGAGCTGCATATAGCCGCGATGTCAATGGCGTATCATGACTCTCAAAATTGCTTGATGCACACAACAATCACACCTATCATCCCCCGCACAATGTGTACACCCACACGATCATCCGTAGCTAAAAAAAAAAATCAAATTTCTCACAGTTGCGCAAGCTCATACAGCACACGTGGCAAAGGTCACGGCAACGACTGCAACGCTTTTCACTTTCTATAAGGTCGTGCATAGTGTGTATAAGACGCGGACCGCTGCAAATAATAACAAAACGAGAGGCGTCACCTTTTCCATTAGGTATGCTATATAGACGCGCCGCAATCGTTGAAAGAGCTTGTCGCCCGCGCGTGACAGCTTCTCTCTCTCTCTCTCTCGCGCGACTCTGGCCTTGATTCGCGCTAGACGTGGCTCCTCTTACGTGCCTATATGCCTTGTTACCTCAGCGAGAGCCTCGATGTTTATCCGATCGAGCAGAGGAATGGGATTAAATGGGGATTTTTTAGCTGCTATTCAAATGAGTGCTGATTGTATACGGCAAACGTCAGTGTATTATTCGGCCGCTGTGACGAGTGATGGGGATATATTAAACTGTCGGATTACGTTTCGAGCTGTTATAAGATTGTCGTTTTACACATCAGCATCAGTCGTTGCGATTAAGAATTTTTAACTTTACGGATTATATACAAGAATAATTCGTGCTTAAAAGAAGAAATAAAAAAAAAATGTATCTAATCACATCCGTAGCAGTATCGCTATGTAGACACTCCTGATGTACGACAGAACAAACTCTCTTTCACGTTTGCGTGATGATGCCGGCATCTGATGTTAACGCATGTGTATATGTATACGTTCTACTCGCAGAGGATGCACTAGCTCGTGGCGATTAGAAATCGAAATATCGCGCGCCGTGAAAATAGGCCGCCGGTAGTATATAATAAGAAAGGAGAAAGAAAAGACAGCTACTAATATACTGCCTACTCTGTGTATGTATGTGTGTGTGTGTTCCGATAAGCTACTCTACGCCATCACAGCTGAGCTATACGCCCACCGACGACCTTTGCCATTGTTTTCAGCGCCGACGGCGACCTAGAACCCACTTAGATGTTCATCTCGCTGCATCTCCTCGCTGCTACTGCTTTCCTCCTTCTTTTTTTCCTCGTTTCCTCGATTATATTCCACATACTAGCCGACGGTCTTTGTCTATTATTCTAAAACGGCTTTGTCTTGGGTCTTGCGCGTTTTTCGTTTTACGCCCGGATTCAGAATGACTTGAGTTATGGCGAGTGTATAAGTATATGCGCACGTTGCCGAGTCGCGGTGGACTTTTTAATGGGCTTTCGTTATTATAGCGAGTCAATAATACGACCGCGCGAAAATTGTTATTATCGCGGTGTCTAGTACTTGCAGTGTGTGTATAATATAGAGAACAAAAGTGCCCTCTCGGACGATGTCTGTATATGCATGTTGATTATTTCTTCTTTTTTTTTACGCCACACATATACGCGTATGTCATAAATCACCTGACGCAATACTTTCATTTTCATCGATATCGTTTGTTTAGCAACGATTAATCATCGGGCTGATGGAATTTTGAAGGCGACGTATACAAGTTTGTTATAGAGATTGTGCGGCTTTTAATTAAGTGGTGAGAGCGAGAAGGTTTCTTCTCATTGTTTCGAATTGTCGCTGGCGATTAAATTTTTGTAACGTTGCTTTAGTTAGTTGAATCACTTGTCGATCTATACAATTGGCTTGGAAAATAAAAGCTTCCCAACCTATATAGATATATCTTCGTGAAAAAAATTCCTGCGCGCACCGGAATGGAAACTTGTATATATCTGTATTAGAAAAAACAAAAAATACAGTTAACGAAATACAGCAGGGAAGCTTCAATACATCCGAGAGTCGGTCTAGAAACGACGGCCGGCACTATATACTCAGACAAAAATAAATAATAAATTGTTTATAAAACATCCAGTCCATGCAAAACACTTCCGCGCTCTGTATATCTGTGTTCTACAAGGCTAATCTATTCGAGAGCTCCACCGAAAATGGAACGCGATGCGTATTCCTTAAAATTCCATCGAAACACACGTACTCCGTGCCGTTTTCTCTTCCATTCAGCAACTAGAGACGATCCAACTTGAATTCGGAACGAAGATGCGTGACGACGCGCATATATACGGCTCTCGCGAGCGTAACGAGAAGACTCGGCAGTTGTTTCGCAAAGGAAGAAAGAGTATAAGTATATATGAATGGGTCGCTTTCGCGATTTTGACTCTATCGCACATGATGGAGAATCGTACGTGTCGAAGGGATATTATAATATCAATGCTAAGATAATAATGATTGATGTGGTACGCCGGTTTATCTCAGCTGCTATATACCATCGCTGTACGAAATGAAGGGATATACTTTTCCTCATCTCGGACTACGGTAATACGCGCTGTTGAAACCCTACTGCGTATGTATACTTGTATCGTACTTACATATCGCTTTCAAAATTTTTAATTCCGCACGCACATTCCTCGAGAAGTATATCTCATCTCTATTGCGTTACAGCAGCAGGGGCTATACTTACAATGGTTTGATCTGTTTTATTGTTCGGCCGGCGTTAGAAGACAAATCGTCGGCTGATTCATGATGATTTCTCTCATTGTATAATCTCTCGTCGTTCGTCATAATATTCACTCAACGCAATGGACTCTCATATCGTTTTATATATGTACAAAAATAAACAACTCGATATCGACGTTCCATCAGCCGTGGAATACCATCTAAATGTATAAAAGAAACGACGACGACGACGACATTTTTCGTGCCAAGCTACTATATAAACCCACTTTGATTCATGACGCAGTGGCGCAATGGTATATAAAAAAGAAGATTCGCCGCTGCAGTAGCAGAGGTGGCAATTTGCGAAATCACACCGCGATGCTCGCAAAAATTCTCCGTTTATCGCGTGTTTACGAATAACATTTAATTTAAAGAGGTGAAGATGATATAACCACACGGCACACGCTCTTGCATAATTGAATGTATAATCGTCACCGGGACTATCCGCTGCCTGCTGACGCATATTATTATATAGTGTCTATACCGCCTGCGAGAGGATTTCGATGACGCGTCGTCGGCGTAGTCGCAATACTCAGCTGATGCTATATACACACAGCGCGAAAAGCGAAATTATCATTTGGCTAAGGTTAAAGCGTAAATCAAATTAGCCTTACCTCGCGCGTAATGCTTCAATTTATTAGACTCACGCTGCGAAAAAAAAAAACTACCTCCAAATTGACAGCAAAAGACGAACTGCTCTTGCATCGATATTTCCCAGAATTTTCGCGGGAAACGGGTTCGTATATACATAACCGGCGCACTCACGCGATCTTGTATCTTTGGCCTAAGTAATTGTTTACTTAGCGCGCTAATGCACAAAGGAGGTGAAAACACACACGCACACGACGGCATATCTCTCAGCTACTGCTGCTGTTGGATTATAAATTAAAATTAATAATCCGCGGAAAGCGAGAGCTATTCCCGGTCAATTACGCCGCGGAGATAATGGGGAGAGAAAAAAAAAACTGGTCCGGGCGCGAGTGTAGTATAGCCTCAAAGAGATAGTCTCGCAGGCGCAGTTAAGGAATTATCCGACGCCGAAGCTGAAAAATAATTGATTGTGACAAGACGGCGGTGTGGTGCGCGCGTATTATATGTCAAGACGGGATCGTGCGTCGTGTGTCAGCAGGAAACTGTCTTTTAAAATCTCTGCGAGCCTCTGAAAAAAAAGTGGAAAATTGCTTGCAATAGCACTCGAGATTCGGTAATTGTGAGATTAAGATATAGAAGTGGAGGAGGAGTATAATTTTCATTGTACACTATATAGTCTTATCGGCGAAACTTCTCGGCTGATGCAGCATTATAATCCATCACGTTTACCGCTTATTTTATTATACCTGCGGTTGCAGCAGCAACAGCGCAAAGTATATGCACACGCTCTCGGTTTTTAGTGGTGTGCTTCTTACGTAAGAACGCGGCAAAAATTGGAATTATTTCAAAGCGCAAAACCAGAGAAACAATAAAACCTCTCGCGGAGAGAAAAATTCTCTATCTCTTTTACAGATAAATATAGCGAAATAATGACTTTTGGCATCATCGCGAAAAATATACGCCGAGTTCTTCTATTTTCGAGCTCGAAAAAAAGAAAAGAAAAAAAAGAAACTCGGAAATAACAATCTCGTAAAATCAGCGAAGAATTCCACATTCAAATCGAAAAACCCTATTTACCGCACGCACGTGTGTATATAAATGCATTGAGCAATGTGTGCAACTCTCCGGCGCCGCTAGTGTGTTACACGAAATGAGAGCTAACTCGTTGAATATTATGCGATGCCTGGGCTCTAAGTCGGCGGCGGTAGACATCGGGATGAATCTGATTACGGCGAGAGAGCCGACTTTACATAATGTTATTCGAGCTCGCGCGCGGGTAGCCGGAGAAATGACGAATCCGTTAACCTTCGCCGCGGCAACTTTTTTTTTTTTTTTTTTTTTTTCATCGGTGATATGATAATACACGTATATATATACAAGCGCATTTGGGTAACATATACCAGACGACAAACTAGTTATGCGCCGCCTGATGCTTGTTTATTTATAATAAATATGCATAATTTTTATACGCGACATTTTTTCGTCGAGGCTATTATAATATAATACTATTTTTGGGAATCCAAAAAAGCGTTTTATCGCGTTATTATATTCTCGGAAAATAATTAACATACTTATATATATATATTGGCTGCATTCTTGTGTAATCATATATTGTCCGCGGGTTTCATGGAAAATTAGTTTTTTAAGCTCCGTTTAGAGCGATAAGAATTCAATAAATTGTATAGTAAAGCCGTGCAGTAAAAACGACAGCGCGCGCGCGCGATTACAACCAAAACAACTGTCCGGCTAAATTATATTTACGACAGCCGCATATAAGACAGTATAGAGCATCGAATGTGTATAT
>UCQR01037589.1:6111-16270 GCA_900474235.1 Cecidostiba semifascia | reverse complement strand
CGCCATATAAATCTCGCTAAAATAACGAAGTGTATTAATACACAGGCGCTACAATGCAATATATAATTCCAGAAATGCAATGATATAATCAAACAAAAACAAAAAAAATAATGTCGTGTATATTAAGCCCGGAACCGCATACGTATATACACGCTCGTATAAATCACACGACGCGGCGGTTTAAAGCGCAGAGAGTTTTAAATTGCGCGAACGAAAATTCCTCCGGCTAGTTTTTGCCGCCTCGCGCGCGCGAGACAATGTCCTTATCCCTCGAGTCGAGCTGCACTCGTTTAACCGATAAAGCGTCGTGTTCTTTTTTTTTTCTCTCTCAGCAGCGGCGGCGACGGCGGCGGCACACTTTTTTTGCGCCGAAAATTGAGAAACGCCGCTCGATTTCTCGATTACTTACTCTTTTGGCGCGCGAACTACTGCCATGAGGGATATAATAAGAGACATACACAATGTACAACGATGGCCCCGCCCGTCGCTGACCGGCAATTATTTTCCAAGAAGTTGATCGGCAAGCTCGTAAATTTCGGTGTTAACGAGAATATATACCATACATGTATGTATAAATTAGCTCTGATATGGTTGTTCTTTATACATATACGTCGATCGCGTCTCTTTTAACGTATGGATGCGCGCGCCGAGCGATGATTAAAAATATTTCGAATTTCAAGATATAAATCTCGTGTATATTAACCGAAAATAAAATTTCCTCCGTATCCAATCCGCAAAATCTATAAACGTTCTCTATCGCTCCCTATTGGCAACAAGTATATAGCAAAGACAATACAAATCCCGAGTCATGTACATATATCCCAGCATACATATACACCAGTTCTCGGCTATACAGCAGCAACGCGTGCGCGCACGCGGAACGCCTCGCGCACAAGAGAGAGAGAGAGAGCAGTTTCAGCTGTCCTGCGCTATAGAGGTATAGGTATATATGTATACTCGCCGATATTATGCAAGCCCGGCCGCTGCTCCAGTTTCAAAGAGCCGCCGTCGGTATTCCGCAGCTCACTTTCACTCATTCACCGCCACCGCCACCGCCGCACCGAACTCTTTTCTATATACACACACACACACACACATATATATATACCCGTGTATATACATATATATATACACACACTTCGATCTCTCTCCCCCGTAAGCATGTGTGTAGTGCACGTCTGGCGGTACCAGCAGCGCTACTACTTTAATACTCCCAGTGCGTCTCGCTCCTTCGCATATATGTATGCGCTATACTCTCGGTGACTTTCACTTCTTATAATATACCTGTATAAGACTTGCTGAGTTCTTCTTTCTCGCTCTTGGGTGTACTCCTTATTCATATAGGTACTAGCTGTGAAGTGAAGTATACAGAGGCGCGAGAAATATATAGCTGTATATAGTAGTCGCCGCCCCGTGTATAGTGCAGGCTTTTTAGCGGTTGCACACGCACGTCGATGTCTGATTTTCCGAGATATATATAGACCGACAGAGACGTTGTATATGAAATTTTATACTTTGCTCGATATTATGATGTTGTATATTTATTATATCCTCGAGTTATATATTGAACGTATCAATCAGCGGTAATTGATACGCGAGCGAGTTATATCCTGGGGATCCATTAAAGATTAATCAAGCTCACGAAGAATATAATAACTGCATAATTTAAATGCAACTTTTATTTTCACAAAAAAAAACACAAGTGCGAAATTCCTTCCTTAAACTCTCACTTGTATGATATTACTGTACGGAAAATTGAGCAATGATATCCATTTTCGCGAAATTTCATGCGACTCACTAGCTCATTATCTATTATACATCGACTGGAGACAAAAAATCGTTCAAAATCCGTTATACACACATCGCGTGGAACACAATGTATATAGGTGAGTGCTGCATGAATAAAAGAACGAAAGCTCCTGCCGCAAGACTGCAGAGCGAGGAAACGAAATAAATTATTACGTTCTTCGCGCCTCCGCTTATCGTCTGCTTTTAAAAAGGATCTCGAGATATAATCTAATATCTGAGTCTCTCGTATCGACACTCTGATGCTCGTGACGATAATAATATAATGGTAATGTGTAGCAATGATAGAATAATAAAATTGAATTTCCAGGGAGTGTGGCTTGATTGAAAATCGGAATTGACTCTGCTAAATGGTCTCTGGGCGAGATAGATTTTTCATGCTGAGCAGCGAACGATTTTATTTCTACATCGGTATTACGTGCTCTTTATGTATATCGCGCGGCGTTTACTTTTATTGTTCGGCGGCGCTCGTAATAGAATTCACTGCTGCTGCTGCTCTCTTTGTGCAGCAGTATTTTTTAAAAGGAATTTATGATTTTATAACGCTCGAGGGCTTATGTGGAGCAATATCAAGTATAACGGCTGCAGAAGATGTTATTATTTGGCAAATTTTATAGGCGATTGTTTTTCAAATTATTTTTACGTGATTCTCGAAAGGATTGTATATTATGGTTGATCGACGCATATTATAACATTCTCGTCTGTGACATAGTGGCGCCTACTGTTTGAAAGTATTTCAAGGACGCGATTGTACTCATAATTAATTACAAAGCGTCACGATATATTTTCCGCTCTACTAATTTAATCAAATATATTTGACGGAAAGTGTTCGGCCGTTTCGAAAGTTCGTCATCGTACCTTACAGCCTTCAATTTATAATATAATACGGTAGCTTTTTTTTATCTCTGGAATTCAATAATACACGTAGTTTCCCAATGCCGCGCATTATTTGTGTATAGCAATTGCTTTTAGAAAATTCCAATCAACTCGCTTTGCATCATCGCCCTTTTCAGCCATTGTCAAAAGCACACGCTGCGCAATTTCCATTAATATGTAACAATAATGTAGTGATCTAGGCCTCTTTCACAGAGCCCGCCTTCGTATATATACGAAATCACAAAAGCCGACCCCGAGATATAGGCAGTATATGTTTAACATGCGCATAAATGAATTATTATTTTGGAGGAAAAAAAAAATCGGTTGCAAAAATATGTGTGTGTGTGTGTGTATAGCAGGAAACGTTGGCGGCTGCTCTCGAAATGTAAAAGCAGTCTCTAGAATAGTCCGTTTATGTAAAAGTTTAACGAGTTTTGCGAAAAATAGATGCACTTTGACGAGCAGCAGCAGCCAAACGAATTTTTCCTCTCCGCTTTATCTAAATCTTATTTACCATTAAATTGCTTTTACGGCAAAACGAGTTTACGTCTCTCTGTTGCACTACTATTCGCGAAGAAAAAAAAAAGCGTCTTTTTGCCGGCAATTCTTATGTAAAAGATTTTCTCCGATTAGTCGCTGTATACACACGCAGAGTATAGCAGCAGAACAAGATCCAAAAATATTGCGACAGTCGAAAACTGCGTTACACAATCGTCCGAAAAAAAAAAGATATATCACTCCGGAGAATCTAGAGCGTTCGAAAACGTCGAGAGCTATCAATCAGTCGTCGTACATAAGTAATTTCGACAAGGATTTCATCGATCCCGATCATCAACCCCGTGACGACCTCAACTATACTTATACGTATATTATGATTCCCTCCGTGGAAAAGTCTCAAGGTCGCGATTCACGATTAAAAATCGAAGATGTAAAAGGTATACGTCGCGGACAAGGTCGGGAACTTCCGCGAACGTCGTGTGCTTTCGATGCTTTATTTCGCGAGACACTATGCACTGGTACATATATAGTGTCAATGTCAAGCATTACCCAGCCGCAGGTATGTATTATAATGACGCGCTTTAATGTTGCATCCTTCGCCGCCGCGACACATCCGCCTATGCTGCACTTGCCGCAGAAAATGTGAAAGTCCAGCGGTGGTGGCTGCTGCGAGACTTTATTGTTTCGTTTCTGCGATGACCTCTAGGTATACTGATTTTCAGCTCTTATTTTCTCGCCGCGGTTTTGCAAATTGGAATTTATTGATTTTAAACCGGAGAGAGCAATTAATGGAGGTATGTTATTGTGGGCTTATTATTTCTCTGGCGGTTGATTGGGTGTATTAATTGCTGGACGAACCACCTGCTGAGAGAGCTGCGAAGAATTTTCGGGGTCGAAGAGAAGAATGTGACGGGAGTTTTGATGTCATATTATTGTTTTCGAAGTAAATCATACTCATCCATTGACTCGAACTGAGCCGAGTGAGCTTTCCGTGAAATTGCAATTTGAAATTTTTAACTGTGTATGTAATGCAGTGCAAATTAATTTCATTTTATAGAAGCATTTTAATTGCTACTATTATTAATATTAATATACGCTTGCGCAAAGAGGGTACCCCATATCAGACCCTATAATAAATAAACTCTATACACAGCGTTTATAATGAGGAGGCTAATAATACGAAATTTAAGATCTTCGGGGAAAATTCATAAAGCTTTATAAAAGCGAAGTACACGTGAAGTCAGCAGCAGCCTTCAGAGATAGTACACCTTTCACCGAAGAATAAATCGTAATATAGCCTCGGGAACAGTGGGAGGTCCTTTTTCAGTATTTATGTAATCAAAAATAATTGTGTATGCATGTGCGTACATTTATCAGGCTTTTTACACACTCTCTCGCTTAGAGGTATATATGACTATTTGCAGCGGCTTGTTACTTTTCTTCGGAATTCCTACTACACAAGACTTTTGAAAGTTTAAATGTGTGGAGGCTTATTTCGTGTTGACCTATGACCCGCGTTTTATCGACACTATAATATAAGCAACTATATCGATATCTGGAAATGTTACGTGTGGCTGTATACACTATACGAACGCTTATTGCTACTTGAGTTGGGCATATTTTTGATACGTGAGTTGTATAATAACTATTAAATCCAGGTGTTTTGATATTCTAATAAAACGTCTTTTTATTCTTCTTTCCCCCGTTCAAGTGCTCACTCTCAGATTGTTTATCAATTACCTATTCACAGCGTGGAAACGCAGCTCGTCTATAAAAACTTGCTAACGCTTGATGTCTCATTCAGGCGAGACCTATTTCAGTATATTTATAGAGAAAATTTCTACAAGATGAGTTGTCGCGTGGAAATTGCGTAAGTGAATCTTCTCAGACGCGATGAGATAAGCCGTATATTATTCAACGATAATTTTTAATTTATTGGATGTGTGTGACTCTATAATTGATATATGATATTAAGAAAATTTAATAGCATTGAGATTTGTGAAAAATTGTGTTTCCTGCCTCGCGTTCACATGTATATTACGTGTTCTACTTTTAAAAATAAACGTTCCAATACACAGACTCTAAATACCACACGCCCATAGGTAACGCATCCAAAAAAAAAAAAACAAATGATTCGCAATTAAATTTCGTTCGAACGCTTATATATTTACTGCTTGCTCAGCGCGCCTTGGCAGTTAAACCGATTTTCCTGCTCTTCATCCTTCCTACTTTACGTAATATATAATACCGCACGAGACTCGGGGAGAATTTCTTCGCTAATATATCCACCTAGTAATAGATCAATTATCATTTTGCATAACTCCAGTCGATTGATCACTTTCGTTTCCCATCTTAAATCTTTCCTGATTGACTTTAATAATTCCTACTTTGCTGCTGCTGCTGCTGCTGCACGCCCAATGGATTTTCCGACGTTTCTGCGCCTGTGTCTACCTAATATATCCTCGAAAAATATCCATGCTTCCTCCTGAGACAGCTTCCACATACCACACATCTCTGAGAGCGTGATGTATTTGCATAGCCCCATTAATCACATCGCTCCTCTCGAGTGTCGGAATTGAAAATCCGCTCGTATAACGTGCGTTGACAAACACAATTATTCCCGCGTCGGCCCGACAATATAACAAACGAGAAAGAGAGAGAGAGAGAGTTACTCTAGTCCAAGAGAGAACTAGAAACAATTACAGCATCCTATAAAAGTGTGGCAGCTGCGTAACGAGATCCGAGAGGCTCGAGAATACACACGCAGAGTATAATATAAATAAAAGGAAAAATTGCCGGGAACGACTGCCGTATAAGAGAGCGCAATCTAACCGACGACGAGAGTGCGAGAACACCTCTCTCGTTCGCGCGGAGCAGATTTATGACAAGCTCTTAAATTAGAAACGAGCTCGTTATTAAAAGCCATCGGCTCGTCAAACTTCGTGTCTCTCCGTTTTTCCCTTCCGCGCTGTGCTGCTACGGCTACTACTAATGTATTATACACATCACTAAAAAGTTCACGCGCATCCTTTTTCTCGCTATGAGTATTTAAATATCCAGAGCTCGCGTGAATTCTCTGATATACTCTCCCGATTCCGACAACAAATCGGTCCTGACGCAAGAGCGATTTTTTTTTTCTCACAGAGCCTCGGCGCCAAATTCATTACACCTTGTTAGAGGTAATTACGCAAGACACATATTACACTTACCGAGATGCATTATTCGGCTGATGTCTTTCTCTCTCGATCCCTGGGAAGCGGTATAGCTTTGTTGTCGCACATTTTTACGAGCTCGAGATTTACATTTTTCTACAGCTTACGCGCTTTCGAGGCTCTTCCGTGTGCACTGAGAAAAAGGACCCGCAAGTTATAGTTGTGTACGGAATCGGCTGTATAGTAGCCAAGCTATAGTATGATTTTTACTACATTTTATTTTATTTTATGTTTATTAAATTCAGCAGGTTCTTTTGCCTTTTTCATAGTATACATTTTGATAATTACATGATATATATAGTGTAGCGGAGATAGTATGTGAAAGATTAACAATATTTCAACAGTTCATATTGGCAACATATTCAGATAAACTAGGATACAATATTTAACTATGCGTTTTCGTGTCTAAATCACAGCATTACGACAATGGCAATCAAATTATTAGACTTTCACGTAAACATTGGAACACATTTTTTTCCAGCCTCCCCCTGAATTTCTACTCGAAAGTCGCGTGTATATCATGGGTAGCTCGAAATCATCATATATCCGCTCGTAATTCGTCATATTAACAGACTCAAAAGTATGCCGAGAATGATATACGTATATATACACCTGTGAATTAGCATATTATCCAAGTACATTACTCAATTAACGTTTTCATTATACGGCGTATACCCAATTAAAATGCATGAAATTCGCAGCTTTCCGCGCCGCACACTTCACGATTTTCCATCGAGATTCTAATCGCGTTTATATTTTCACTTTCAAGCGCTCTTATAAAATCATCGCTCTCGCGAGAGAGTGCAGCATAGTAGTATATATTAGTAGCTTATAATGCAAACTGCCGTCGTCGTAAAAATAAAGTATTCAATTAAAAATCAATATATGTAACAAAAGAACTGCTCCTGCAAAGCGCTCGCGTTGTTATTATACACACCAGGGTTTAATTAACCGCTTATTAGAAAGCGAATAAATCATCGAGCGCTATAGTATATAACGCGGGAAGTTTTCGAACAATTTCCGAATACACCTCTCTCGTCGTCGTCGCTCGCTTTATAAGGGCAGCAGTCAGTGATAATAATCGGGTGCGACGCGCGCGTGCGTCGGCTATTATTTCGTGATACGAGCTCATTAGCCGATCGTAATCACTTTTATTCGCTGCGCGAGACCGATTTCACTGGTGTGTGTGTGTGTGTGTGTATGCAGCAAGTGCGCTGCGGCAGTATACGCCCTGTCCTCGTATGCTTAACTTCGACACGGGGCATTCCGAGCTATAAATCGGACGTGCAGATATTATATATACGGTCGTTTTAGAATGGCTTCTGATAGGCACGAGGTTAACGAATATTATAGAACTGCGTAATTATTGAAATAATAATATATAACAACCTTCTATTGTTGTCCTTCCGCATGCTTTTGAAAAAGATCGATAGCTGTATAATAAGAAATAATTTAGTTTTCCTCTATTTAAAATCGTTCAATTTCAACGCGAATAAAACTCGCTGTTTCACTTTGCTCCCAGTTCCTCCTATTACTTAAATTTGGCGCGTACATATAACGTCTCGGCGGACTTGCTTGAGAAGGTAATCCAAAGAAAAGAAACAGGTTGCGATGGTTACGAGGCTCTTTTTGGTAGCTTCTATTTACTGCAGGCGGTGTATAAGCGCCGAGATTGGAATTATGTCATTTCGAATTTTTATTCTCTTTCTTCGTTGTGCGCGATGGGCGTATATATACACATATAAGTGATGCCCCATTACAGAAAAACGCCGTGTATGTCGTGCGATAAAAATTGGGCCTTATTAAGTGCGAGACGTAATCGCAGGAGAAATTTTTCGTTGATTGGATCAGTTTCATTAGCTTTTCAGTCTCGCGTGATTTATCCCCGACTGCAGTATAGGCTACTTTTCTTTTTATTTAATTTATTGCCGTAGCTTTTATCAAAGTAAACTACCGGTGTATAACTATCATCGCAAAAAAATCAGTAAACTAGCAATTATACGATTTGAAAAAGTAGTTCGCGTGTGCGGTAGCATCAGACTGTCGCTATAAAGCCAACAAAATCCAAAACAGCTCAATATAGCAATCAAGCAAGCTACTATAATAATTCCGTCGGAAAATCGCGAACAATAAATAACGAGTTCCTTTATAATCGAGAGCGCAAAACGAGAACGCGAACACACGGTGTACATGAATATACAACAATTACACACGTCGCGCGCGTTTGCGATTGTGCGCGCTATATCCCATTATAATACACTGCTATGTATATATATAGCTTTCGTAGCGTCAAAGGCGTGGCGCGCAAGAGCTATGTCGAAAGCTCGTCGACCACTTCTTTCTCGCGACCTTCGCCGGACGAAAAGGAGAAAAAAGAAACGTCTCGTTGGGCATCGGCGTGGATACGAGGGAAAGGGGCGACGTGTAATAAAAGGTTTTAGCGCCGACTACTATACTCGCCTTTCTATATATGATATGTATCATATATTTCTGGGATAACGTGTGCGGTGTATATATATGTTTACTGCTCGAGTATAGGTTTATGGGGATATGTGTGTGTATGTGTGCTAAGGATCCGCAATATTAATGGCGAAATCGGATTGGCTGCGCATATATTATATACGTTAACGACTCTTTTCTCTTATTCCTCTCGAAATTGCTTCTGAACAGAACAATTGCAAATGCATGTATATGTATAGTGCAAGTTGGCAAATTCAAATGAGTGTATGTTTTTGTGTTGTCAGTATATACATACGCGGGCATTTATATTGCGCGCCGCATTGTTGATAGTCAGCTAACGGGGAGAAGTGTTCAATATGTTGCTCTGGTTGCGAGATAATTAGTGATTGTTCTGTGTGTGCTATTTGATTATACTAATTTTTTTTTTTTCGCTTCTTTTCTTTGTTTTGCCCGCAAACACGCTGTTTTCTGTCTTCATTAAACTCGATAGATTGCTTACTCTCCATGTGTACAGATCGAGAAAGGTGTGTGAATATTTAAAGGAATTCACCGGCTGCGATCTCAATTACCCTCAAATCATACGCTAATATGTCGAGTAGTAGAAATAGAGCATTTTTTTTCTCTCTTCGCGACAAAGAGCGTGTATTTTAAAATCCATATATTCCAGTTCTCTAATAAACAACCTAATATGCATAGGATTGTTAAAGTCTCAACAGTATGTGTGTAAGAATATCGGTCTTAAAAAATCAGTCTGCACTAATAAGAAAATAAAGTTCGTTGGCGCGGCGGAGATGTTTATAGCTGTAAGTATGCATGTCGAGCATATATACGCGTTTGCAGATCGTTTACTGGCCACTTTATTGACGAACAATGCTTATCATCAGCGAGGACTGTAAACGACGAATGAATTTTTAATTGACTACCGAGACTTTTTTCGCGCCTGTGAGGAAACGAGCGTAAGTGATTTTGAAAATCCTTTAAATTTTTATTGCCAGTAGCTGATGTATACACCGGTTTTGATTAGAATAATTGAACTACTACGCTTTTTTATAAAAATAACGACTGATAGTGATTAGCATACTTGAAATTTGCATTTCTAATAATTCATAGTTTTGCAATAATCATCTTTTGATATACACGTTCCGATTCTATCTCTAATGCCCATACAGTATATATAGTAAGCATAAAAAATCGTTCACAAGGATAAAACACTCTCAGCCATATATACTTTCACACATTTCCCCTGTGGTAAGACAAGGAAAAATCCACCTCCTCATCCCCCCCCCCCCCAAAAAAAAAAAAAAAAA
>UCQR01037588.1:6088-22958 GCA_900474235.1 Cecidostiba semifascia | reverse complement strand
AAAGACACGGAGAGGAAAGTGTCGGCGCTTTTTCTATAAAACCATATATTATAAATCTAAGCTGCTCCGATCTTTCTCTCCGAGAGAGGAATTTACGGAGGGAAATCGTGCATTAATGCAGTTTCCAGCACAAAAGCTACGTCCGGGATGCCTTGAACGAGGCTACCGGTCCGTCACTAGCCTCAACATCTTTCATAACAATAAGGTACTCTTTCACTCACTCTCCTCTTCTTCTTCTGCCAACTCTTGCTGCACATCTGATTTCTATTCGCGAATTCATTTGTAGACACACTGTAGATTCTTCAATATTCTTTGCTTTTTCTCATTGCTGCTGAGCTGGCATCCGTGCCCGCACCACTGATCTTTAACCTAATAAAAGCTGCGCTATTCAAGTTTTTGTTTATCTGCGGTTTCCTTCCCAAATACTTGCCTACATTGAGTTGTAGCTTTCATGAGACACAATTGCACGATATTCATTTTCATTTTTTTTACAGCTCTTGATCGAGACTGCCAATTTAAGACTGAATCACTGATGTAAGGAACAGTTGCTGTTGTTTTGCACACAGACAGCATCAATGGGAAACTGTTTTTCATGTTTTAAGGTGCCTCCCCCACCATCTACGACCAATCAGTCGACTATTTTGGAGCACAAAGACGGTTAGAATTATTTTCCTCGTAGGTTGTAAGCAATTAACTTGCTACTTATAAAAACTACGCCTTCTTTTATAGAAACAATGGAGTTGCGTTCTCTGTTTTCACAAAATGCAAGCCAAAACCATGTTCACACAAACATAGAATCTCATGTCAATGGGAATAAGAAATCAATGAATACAATGTCAACGTTCAATGGTGTGGGTTCGGACAATTGTGGTTCTGTGCCCATGGTTCAGAGTAATCTGCGTTCATCTCGTGGCTTCTATTCTCGACTGCCACCATTAGGCCGATCAGGAACAAATACTGGCCTTAACTCAACAACTGATTGCAAACATCAAAAAGAACCTTCGGACAACAAAATAAACTCCCTTTTTGATCAGTATAAGGTAACTTTCATTGTCTGGTCTAGTAATTATACATCTTAAACTAATCTTGCATTTTCATATTATGCAGGATCCACATGAAGACATAATACTAGCAGATGGAATCGAACGGCTTTGTGACGATCTCGAGTTATCTCCGGACGAGTTCAAGGTACTAGTGCTAGCATGGAAACTGAATGCCGAGCAGATGTGCCAATTTACACGCCAGGAATTCGTTCAGGGTTTAAAATCCATGAGAGTTGATAGTATACGTGGAATCCAGCTTCAGCTGCCCGAAATCGTCCAGGAACTGACGACGAACGGCGAGTCTTTTAAGGATCTGTACAGATTTACATTCCGATTCGGGCTGGACGTTAGTTCCGGCCAGCGCATTTTGCCTGCAGACATGGCCATTGTTCTCTGGAGGCTTATTTTTACAATTCGCGAACCGCCGCTACTGGACAGGTGGCTCAAGTTCCTTGAGTACCATCACGTCAGGGGCATTCCCAGAGATACGTGGAATATGTTCTTAAATTTTGCCGAGAGCATAGGTGACGATTTAGGGGCCTACGATGATGCAGAAGCTTGGCCGAGTCTGTTTGATGATTTTGTCGAGTATGAGAATGACCAGATGAACCAGAACATTACCAAGGACGAATTTATTAAAGATTCATCGGCTGAGAACGATTAGTCATTTGACAATTTTATTGAAGGATGTCCTTCCTGCTTTTAATTATTTTTTAAGGAGTAGATTTTTTCAAAGTATTAAGTCAGAAAAACAAGTTTATTTATTGAGATGGAATTGTCTGTGGTTTTTAAAATGTGGTTTTAGCGAGAGATGTAAGATTGTAAATGGATTTAATTTCACGTCAAATAGAATCAATTATTATTTGCGTAATAAAATAAATATAACGTTGTCCAACATTAAAGATAAATATTTTAAAATACAGATGTATATAAAATTTTATTTTAAGCGCGAAAATCTTAGGACCAAGAATCAATAAATATATACTATTGTATAGTAGCAAGAATTTTTGAGCGTATGGTTACTAGGTATAGTTAATGGAATAATTATATGTAGAAATAATTGTTTTCCAGACTTAATATTTAAAAAAATTCTCTCTCAAACAAGTCACACAAACTTGAATGCAAGCTCGTCATAAAATTTGAATAAAAGTTTTAGCTTAGCTTGCGATCTCTACTCTTTTCTATTTTAGAATTGTTTTAACTGAAAACAAATGCATAATATTATTTAGGAATTTGATTATCGTGATACGTAAAAAACTAACATCAAAATTTTGTTTATTTAATTGGCGCTGTCCAGTAAAGACACTGTCATTAATTAGTTAACTTGCGATTTACTCTACCAACCCCAGCTGTTAAAATTCTTAGCGTTACAAATGATTAAAATAATAGAATGTTCTCAAAGAGTGTTTGATATAAGGCAGCAATGAAAGCGTGATTACTTTAGTAAAAAAATTTATTTGGGTATAATGTACCCTGATATACATTTATATATACTTATACGTACGCAGATACATATATTTAGGACGTGGAGGTTTTGCAAAAGATATTTTAGCTGTGTAAAGTATCTTTTTATGAGAACTGTTGTTAATACTTGACTAAAATATGAATTCTGTGTGTAATTTGTGGTTTTGTTGTGTTTTTAGTCTAATACAGTTTAAATTATACATTTAGCTTTTATAAGCTATATTTGGCGTCTTTCCATTGACATTTAAAAAAATACTTCCAGTCCATAATAATATAGCAATTGTATATATATATATATCACATGCATATGTAAGTGTGTATAAATATATATATATTGAAGCATAAAGATATATGTATATAAATATGTGGGAAGATCAACACTTGATCAATCAAAAATAAATGATCAAATATTTAGACTAGCATGTCTTATTTACGATGATATTTTATTTGCAGCATAGAGAATATATTTAATGATTCTAAAGTGTAAAAACTATAATTTTCTAGTAATTGATGAACTCTTTTTAAAAAATAACGAAACTAATTGTAAATATGCTTAAATATATACTTCTGAGTACAACCATAGTCAACATTTTACTGTGATAGATCTTATTGATTTGCATATAATACGAATTTTATAAATTATTGTTGTATTAAAAAAGTATTGACCATCGAGGTATGAATAGTTTTGAGTAGTTGATAAAGTGGATATCTTCTCACGTATTAACAAAACAGTGCAGATATTTAAAATAGTGTTGCATTGATCCAAACTTGTGATACGCATATGCTCGAATCCATTTATCATTCACTTATTATCTTAAAGTGTAAGATAGTTATGGAAAAAAAGAAAATTAGTTAAAACTGTATAGAGAAAAAAGTCCAGTGATTTGTGGTATTTTGTATAAACGGGCTATCTCGATTGAATATAATCGATTCCTGCAATGTATTTTAATAATGTGAATGATTACATTTTATCACTGAAAATTCCTAGTTAAATTATTCACTTTACTAGGACAACATATTAATCCTTTGACTAAGTTGCTTTTTCATAGCTCACTGCAAAGTAAATGATTGTATAATCTTTAAAGCTGAAATTCACTTTCTATATGAGTTAAAAATTTTTTGATAATGTGATAAAATTAATAGATGATAGTAAAACGTTGAGAAAATTCGGATTAGTCTTGTAAGCACCAATATAGACAAGTCCAAAATTGAAGTTCGAAGAATTAATTTGTTGATTTACCTTATTTATCTAGTTTGCGAAAATGCATCATTCATCTTGCTTGGAATGTATATCAACCAATAATGATTGAAAAAGGTGGTACGGTTAAATTAGATAATCAATTTATTTAGGGAGGTGCTACCAATGACTGGCCTTAATTTCAGTATAACTTAAATATCACACGTACCTAAGATTATTCTATTTCTATCATAAATATATCAAATTCTTTGGAACAAAAAAAAGAATGAAACATTTTTCTACTGCCAGAAAAAAAATTTAAACAAATTTTATATTCAGGTCACAACCCAGAAACTTGTTAAAGAACCTATAGACATAATCTTGCCAAAAAAATTTATAGAGGTTGTCAGGTTTCTGGAACCAATCAAATTGCATCTTCTACCTTCACTTCTGATCTCATGAATAAGCCGCCTTTGTTTTGTAAATTAATTAAGAAGTATGTATTTTACGAAAAAATAACACTATTCTTTAGTACATATAAAAAAGAAAATAATACATACGTTGCTTGAATTAATTTTCAGCTTTGTAGATAATATTTTATAACGCCGATAGGATATACATATAGAGCAGTCAAAAGAGATAAGTATTATAAAGAAAAAAAATTAATAACTTTTGTGCAACTAAAGGTTTTATGCGTATTCACTTAGTATAAAAAGTATTTAAATGAATATTACTGATAAAATTATCATATAAGAAAAGTAAAATGTGTGGTTTTGATAATTAAAAATCGTCTTCAATTGAGGATAGTTGCCATCGACTATATTTTGATTGTAAACGTTTTAGTTGTTCATCGTCAGTAATTTTCATACCACGCGCGCGTAAACAGTCTGTAGATAGCAACTTGTTAAGAAATTTTTGTATGATATGCAGAATTTTTAGCTTACATATATACTATCCCTCATCAAAGGTTCTTTATAGCGTTTAGTCTATCAGCTTTTGATAGAAAAATGAATGACTATGTGATAAAAAAAATAACGAAGATTATTAACTGCACTAGGTAAATATTTGATTTTCATTAAAAAAAAACAGGAAACTAATGGGACGAGACAGAAAGTTTTTAACTAATAGGACGAAACAAAACTTTCTTTTCACAGGGATTGCCTAAAAAAATGTAAAAACGTCGTAACCGACTTCTAATTGATATTTAATTTGACGTTCACGGTATCGATACAATCACATATTTAACTGATTTTAAACACAGCGAAACTTTTTTTGTTCTAAAAGCTTACTTCATGCGCACGACAAAATTTTTAAAGTACATAGGTTTATTCGTTATAATTTACATGAATTATTAGTTTTCAAAGATAGTCGAGGATAGTAAATTATTAGATATAAATTGTATATTTGCACAAATTGATCGCTAATTTTCTACATATGCGTTTATTTTTGCAAAATTATAACAAATTCCGTTGCATTTGGTTGAAAAAAAAACCTAATAATCAGGTTGCTTTTATTCTGTGTAGTTAAAGATAGTCGTACTTTCTCCTATACAAAACATTTGTGGCCTTTATCATCACAGATTATAATGACTTGTGGAAATATAAGAATAGGAAACGTATCGGCAAAGAGAGTTGTATTAAAATTATAAATATATATTATATAAAATCTTGAAGTTAACAATAACGCGTATCAATTTAGCTTGAGGATCGACGCGCGTAAGATGACTCGATATAGAAAAAAAATTTTCGAAAGACAAAATCATTAAGAAAAGCACAAAATATTATTATATATTCACATCCTATTATGGAAAGTGCCAACGAGCTGACAAAAAATTTAATATTAAGCCTACAGAGCGATGTGTGCTTACTAATTAATATATTATATAATAAATATATAATAAATATGTGTATTTATAAAACAAATAGTGCTTTTTTTCTATTCCACCAATCATTATATTTTTATCATTATATTTCTAAGTTGCAAATTCGCCATGAAAAGAATTCCAACAAAATATATATCTTTGTATTTTTTTTATTTTATTTTTAGTTAACAAATCCATAATACATTTTATTGAATTTGTAAGCTTGGTCCTTTAATCAAATAATACTAATTCTTTCATCTTAGAACATGCCTTGTATACAATAAAAACTGGAAAAAACAAGTAAAGAAAATGAAAACGACTTGTAACACAATAAATAATAACATTTATTTGCATTTCAGGATAGAGTCTGACATTACCATGTATAATACAGTTTAGCCGTCAGGGTATTTGGAGAAATAATGTTTACAATTTATGAACAATCCAATGAATAATCGTATAATGACTATCATGCATCCAGATTCATAGACTGCAGAATTCCGCGTATTGCTTGGTAATTTACATTCATTGTTATTTCGGCGGTATGAGTGCAGCCTCACTTTTGTTTTAGGATTACGGAAGCTTCGATTTTATTTATGTGATAAATTTTTGTTGCCTTGACTTGTATTGCAGATTTTGTTGTACATTGTTTATATAAAAAATAACTTTTGAGAAAAATGTAACTGTCTACTAAATGCTTTTCCTTTTTAACAAAAAAGTTACTGAAAAAAGTCAATTTTTTTCATTGCCTATAACCAGTATAAAATAATACAAAAAAATTATTGAATGCAAAAAATCCACAATCTCATTCGAGTGCAAACTTTTAAATCTCATAAATGCACGCGCTTCTATAATGTATAACATAAACATTATAAAAAATACAAATATGTTTCACTTTGTTAGAATGGAAATTCCATAGCCAACATTTTTTGAATTGCAACAATCAATGATAACAACTAAAGAGCGGAGATATTGCGCGGCTATGGGTTTTCCTTCGACTTAATCTGGGCAGGCTATAAATTATAAGTTAAGTTGATTGAAACGGTTTCTTTTCATTTTATAATTGCTATTGTAAATCATACATACACTATTAGACTAGAATTGTATGTAAACACTGAGATCTCTGCACTGCACAGGGGCATCTCTTACAGAACTAGAATAAATGCGTGTTGGCTACATTTATAAGTATATTTTTTTATCTTAATAAATTACTTATATCGCTTTGATAGACGTTTTAATTCTTGTTTTTGTTTTATACACGCTACAGCATTTTAATGTCCATTGCAATATAACTATAACTTTTTCTGGTTCGAAATTTTACATCAACGCGAACAGCGAATCCATCTCTAGATTGACAAATTTTGAACATGTTTGTAGATATATAATTTTATAATCATATTTAAATGTATTTATAATTATCGTTTAATACTCTCTTAACATAAACTTAGTTTCCGAATGTTTTTTAAAATTCGCATGCTTCACAGATAGTATATTTAATATGTAATATTATATCATTCAAAAAACATTCGGAAAAACTTCCCTTTCGGTTTATGCAAATACGTAGTAATTATTAAATAAAATGTATTGACTAATGAAAATTAGTTTGTAGATAAAAAAATGTACATATTTGGTCAATAGTATTTTGTAATCAGAGTCGTATTCGGCATCTGCGTTTGATGCAATATGGTACCTTTTTGTTATTAATTTTTTTTGTCAACTTAACCAACTCAAGTCGCAACCTTTGTGATTCGACTGACTTGAGAATATAATACTATTTCTTCTGTCCACAACACCATACACCGTTACAATCAGTAGATCAATTGAGAAGCACACTTTTTTCTTTTTATATACTTCAAATATTTGGTTAATTATTTTCATAGAACTTTAATTAGAGTCTAAATTTTTCAACTAATACAATCCTCAATGAATTTTCATATAGTTACTAATCGACTGTTCAATGTTGTGCAACAAAAAATAAATAGTAATAAACAGAAATTCTGAGCAAACTTTTATTTTTATTTATTTTATTATCGTTATTGTTATATGGTAAATAAAATTGATTCAAATTTTTATTTAAATCATCCAAGAACAAAGTAAATTATCTTTAATTTTGGCTGTTGCATAATCCAATAAAATCTAATGTAAAGCAACCACAATATTAATCAATATGTTATTGAAAAAAATATCGTTATAGAAAATAGAACAAGCTTAGCGTTAGTTTTGCTCACGATCTCTGTTCAAAAGCAAATAATAATCGATTTTCCGATAACGCAGGATATGTGCATTTTAAGCCGACTTATAACGACCACTTCGTTGATTTTTCCTAAATATCACGCAGTATTAATTTATATATCTCGCTTGCGAATACTTTGAACACGTCACGACATTAAAATATACATAGCTGGTGCATGTACTAACATATAATATTAATACATACGTATTATCGTTTGTTATAAGAGTTGATGATTTTTTTAATTTTTGTGTTAGCTAAGAAATGGTCGTAGTTCTTGTATATTGCCTCACACGGTACATTTTAATTACATCCTATCTTTTTCTTCCAGACACACAATTAAGTACAACTTACAAGTGGACAACAATTATTGCCACTATTCAACAAATAGGTTTTCTTTACTCTCATATCTTGCTATGCAGACTTAATCTAAGACCAATAATGGTAGCGATCTATCAGCGACAGGAGTAATTCACTTCTACGAGCAAACAAGCTCTTTTGTGAGGCCTTTAACTTCAGCTAATATGCATTGTAACCAAGTACGATTACCTTTTGTCGTATTTTTACAAGTCCATAAAAATAAATAACAAAAATAATTTATAACAAATAAATTATATCACAACTTATACATTTTGATAATGTAATATAAACAAAAGTACGCATAAATAACTGATAAACAAATTTATTTGATGGACAAAAGGTAATCTATGCCAGGACTTAACTATAAAGTTTATATATAGATGATTTGATGGAAGGTATATTGGCAGAAAACAAGCGAGTTCATGTAAAATGCTAATACTTTTTTTTTCAGATCACGATACGCGATAGTATGAGATTTGTGTTGCAGTTTGTTTTAAAACGCAAGATAACAATAAGTAATAAATAAACTCCTATCATTATTAGTTCGCTGCAGTGGCCTTGGAATATACATATTTTATAACGACTATGGATGACTTTAATAAGCTGGAGCTTGGAAGTCACCCATACCTCTTTGTTGTTGTTGAGCAAACGGAGGTTCTTGGTAAGCAGCATCAGTAGCGTCTGGGTAACTCGTGTACCCTTGTCCTCCAGTAGGATCTGCCTCATAGCTTGGAGCAAATGCTGCTTCTGTGCCCTGCTTAAATCTTTGGAATGCGAACCATGCACAGCCCGCCTAAAAAATTCCAGCAATATTTCAGTTTAAATATTTGAATACAAAGTATTAGCAAAAATAGACAGCTGAATGCTTACCCAGGAAAAGATAGAAAAGAAGCAGAATGCAATAGCTCCTTGTGCATTATTAACACCAACGCCACCAGGTGGCCTTTCACTCGAGTTCCAGGCATTGGTCAGGTAGCAGAATCCCACAAAGTATAAGAATGCCCAAAACCCAGAGAAGCTGGAAAATTAAAATAGTGATTGAAGTCTTTTAATTTTAACAAGAAAGCACAATGCTCATAAAAATCAAATGGTAATGAAAAGTAAACAAAAATATACGTACCCAAGGTCACCAAGAACATAATGTTTTCGAGTTTTGACGGAGGACATTTGTTCGAACAAGTATTCGCCTGCTAAGAAGCCAATACTTGCCAGGAAGGCAATGACACCAATTCCTGTACCATAGTTACACGCATTTGTATCTTTATTATATACGCAGATTTCTTTTCCTTTTTCTAAATAGTATCCTTTGCTGCTTATGCACCCAAAGACAATGATAGAAAAAAGCTGAAAAAAAAACATTTATATTTTCTAAAAATGTATGGTACATAATAGCTTTCAAAGATAATACGTCTTGCTAAGTGTCATTGATTAATGAATGCCAAAGATTCTTAAAGAAATTTTTATAAATAATATTTATGACTGTAGAGCCATCAGACTCTTTCTATATACTTTACATATATAGCAAGCCTTTTAACTGGACCTATTATCAAGTTCATGTCAGTTTCACTTATTCAAATATCAATTTTAATCAATACTCAATAACTGATGTGAGATGACCCACAATAGGGTTAATCTTTTATATTGCTTTACAAGTGATATTAATGAATGTTAATAAAGTAATGAAATAAAATTTCATAGCTTTTGAATAGATAATTTATTAGTGTCGATTGTTGAGATTTTTTTAGGGAACAAAACAGAATTAAAATATAAATCAATACTTAAAGGTCAGACACGCATACACACACACACACACACACCCAGATACTCTATACAGTATACTGAGTAGTATAAATATTGATTATTCTGTATTTCTGTGAGTGCTCAAACAGAGAAAGAAGATACAGCGTGTAACAGTGAAACTTGTTCTCTCTAATGAAAAAAATGCATGAAACTTGGTATTAGGAGCAGCAATTTCAAGTGACCTAAAATGGAAATTACAAGGTACTAAGAGTACTGCTGCCCTCGCAAACAGAATAAGTTTCAGTAAATAAGTACAGCATTCTTCGCGTTATCAAAATAATGGAAATATGAAACTATTGGATCCAACACGGTTGTCATCGCTAAATAACGTCAGCCATAGATTTTTCAATTCATTTACTCAATACAGCGCGTGTGTGTGTACATGTATGACACAGACAGCCTATACCTACACGAGTAATTCGCGACCAAACTATAACAAGACAGAGCGTCAAGTTCATATAGCGTTACAAAGCGAAACCTCAATCAATACTCAATAATCCAGAGGGTCGAGGCAAAGTAGGTACACCCCATGCGGCCTATCTACGTAGGTAGGTACCTACTTATATACGATATGAATCGGTGAGTCGCGCGTTGAGTGCTAAAACTAGGACTTGCTCCAGAAAAAGCGCGAGTAGGAGAAACGACAGCAAGCGCCGCGGCACCTACGTCAGATCTGCGAGAGATCTTTCTAAAAGAAAAAAAAAGATGGGCGAGCGAACAAGCGACAATATAAAGGGCCGAGGACGAGCGTCTCCCTCGCGGCAGCATCAGATTCTGCGCGTGCTTGTCAGTGGATAATACGGGCAAGAGAGGGCAAAAGTGAGAGCAGAAAGTTGAAGTCCCCCCCTCCCGCCGTCCTCTCCTCACTCTTTCTCCCTTTCCCGTTCTCTCAAGGATCAACCTCCCCCGCATAAGTAGAGTCGTCCCCCGGTCGATTCCGCGATCCTGAGGCCGTCGCTGATGGGCGAGGCGAGCTTTGGCCATGAAGCTTCGACCGAGCAGAAGCTGAGTATAGGCCGAACGGCTGACCGGGGACCCATGGGGACGAGCTCCGCACTGCTGGCACGCGTATCGCGCGAGTAATTCACGGAAAATCAATAGAGTACAACCCCATCAAGTTGTGGCGCTGCTCGCACACACACGGAAAAGAGAGACACAGAAAGTGTGGAGAAGGGGGGGGGGAGGGTTCCGTCAAAATCGATGTCCCCACGGCGCACACACGATGTCCTCGCCGTCCTTTCTCGCGATCAGTCCCAGGAAGAGAGAGGAGAGAGAGAGAGAGATTTTTCGAAGGAGACAAGCAAGGATTCGAGGGCTATACGACTCACCAAACATACTGCCCTGAGGATGACCTGCGGCCTCTGCACGAAAGTGATCGGGTCGAACGGGGCTCCAGCCTTACCGCCGCCGTAAGCTCCACCGCCGTCCATCTTAGAGCAACTGACTGACGGGCGAAAACGAAAATTTTCGAAAGCTCTCTGCAAGAGGGAGCTTCGTGCGAGGGCGCTGCCGTCGGCTCTCGGGCATGCGCGAGCTTCACAATTGCTTCACGGCCACATGCGCCTATATATCCTATATGCAACTATGCAAATATATTTACTGATTTCGCGCAGTTCAGGCGTGCCACAAGTGTAGAATGCGTTTTTTTTGCAGTGCAAGACGGTACTGAATTATGATATTTGCAGAGTAAATAAAAGCGCAAAACGATACGTAATGGAGGAGCTTTTTTGTTTTAATTAGATTGTACGTATAAATACAGCGGCGGAATTGATTTTTTTTAACATTTCAAGGAGAATGCACAGCGAAGCAGTTTTCCAACAAATCCATTATCATCAAATATAACTTTTTGCACTTGCCTATAATATTGCTCTTAAATATCGTTGAAAATAAATCCTTGGATTGAACTAATCCGTAATTACTTTTACCGTAATTTTTAATAATAAAACTGAATAAATAATAGTTTTTACTCCTTTGATTTGATAGATACAGTAGATATAAATATAAACTATTAGCCTCGTTTCAAAATGAGCGCGCTTTGTTTCGCAGTTTTGACTCCAGGCATACCAACAATAGGTAACACGTATCTTGTTGATACCACCTTTTCAGATCGAACGAAAGATTTACTATGACAGCAGTGAGGTTAAGTAGATTCAAACACCGCTAAGTTTTACTTATTTTTTTACTGTTATTAATTAGAATATAAGTAATGACATGGTCGTAAATTAAGTTATATATCAAAAGAAAAATTATGTAAGAAAATTCAAAACAAATCAAAGCAGTATGCTTGAGTCTTTGTCTGATCAAGAAACAAACTTGTATCAAAATTGTAAAACACTTTTATGTTTTGAAACTGACTCATACGCCTAATTCACTCCAACTTGTGTATTAAACTGAGCTGATAATCCTATCTTATCAAATGCCAAATCCTAGCTGATTAAGTAACACATTATTTCATTGCGAAAGTCTTGCGAAGGAAACGATAAAGGTGCCAAATCATGCTTATTTCAAGTTTAATTCAACAAGTTCATGAAAAATGGTTCAATGTTCAGAAGAAGACGACGGAAGGAGTACAGTCGGCGAAAGATGCCGTTTTTCGAGGTGGACTGATAATAATTTGCGGCATTCTCACAGTATGGATATCCATTTTTCTGTATACTGCTTTCTACTATGCTTACATGCCAAGCATGACCCATATGAGACCAGTTCATCTACAATTTAAGTAAGTTTTCTATTTCTGTCATTTATATTAAAAAATTTCCAATAACTTATAATCATCATTTAAGATCATGCGATCAAGAAAAAGGAGTATGCAGTTTCCCGTCGGCTTATGTTCAACTGACAAAAAAGCAGCAACTACTCATGGTAGGACAGCCTTATAAAGTGAATTTACAATTAGAAATGCCTGAATCTCCAGCCAACAAGGAACTAGGTAACAAAACTTTAAAAATTCTAACAAAATTTATATAAATAGTTTTTTAATGCATTTCACTTTTCAGGTATGTTCATGGTTTGTGCTCAACTCCGAAGTCGAGATGGAGTACTGGTTGAACATGCATGTCGATCAGCAATGTTACATTATCGTAGCACATTATTGCACATGTTGATGACTTTGACGTATTCACCTATGATGATATTTGGTACTATTGAAGAAAAGCAAAGTATTGTCCTGGAGCTGTTTGGTAACTTCGAGGAAGACCAAGTAAGTGATCATACTTGATTTTTCTAAATTTCTTTATTTACCAAAAACTAAATGCTTTAATCTTTCCAGAGTCATCCAGTGACAATTGTGTATGTTGAAATTCAGTCTCGTCACATTGAATTTTACTCAGCCACTATAATGATAAATGCTCATTTGTCTGGACTGCGCTATTTGATGTTTCACTGGCCCCTTTTGTCTGCCATTGTCGGCATTGGTACCAACTTGTTTTTCATAGTTCTTATATGCATCTTATCATACTTGCATTTTGCTACTGAAGAAGAAAATGCAGATGAAACTTTCAATTATGAAAAAGGAGACACAGAAGAAGAAAAAGACGTGAGACTGCCAGGCGATCGTAAGCGTATGCTCTATTCTAAAAGAGAGAAAAATAACACAAAAGTAGTTTTTACCTATTAAGAAAATTTAACGTTTCAGTTGGTTCAGACACTTCTTCTGTTGAAGACACATCGCTGTTGGACGACATTCCTAAATCACAAGATGACAGTCCATCGCTATCCTCTGATCCCGTTTTGAGTAAATCCAGTTACATTCAAGAGATTTCATCTTTGATAGCTGAATCAACTAAAGAAGAATTGAACAAATAATTGAACGAAATTTCTCATTATATGTAGTGTATGTACATATGTTGGAGAAGAAAGTCTTTTGGACTGGTTGTATGGGCATTCGCGTTTTTGTACAGATCAATTAAGTTTTGGATAACTTTATTTTTGTCAGTATGAGCTGGGTCAATAACTTGTGATACTTGTTTTTTAAGGTTCCTTTATTTTCTGCAATTTATAGGTGTGGCATTTTTGTTATACTCTATCTTCTGTTTTTTTATTTATCCATCTCTATATATAAATTATTTAATTTTCTGCTAACAAATAAAAGACATTTTCGTGAAAGACGTTCTAACGTTCTACGTGAAAAGCAATTGATGATTAATTTGTTGGATTAAAATTAAAAGAAAAACTGTTGTTATTCATTATTAACTCGTGTTATCCAAATAACGTGAATTTGTACGTGCTTCGTGTTAATTTTACAAGAGAGATGTAATATATAAATGTTTTTTAATAATGTACTAAAGGTTGTTACGAAATACAAATCATTTTCTACCAAAACTTGGATCGTTATTACGTTTTACAAGAGAAGCCCCATCAGCCAGGACTAGAGAGCCGAAAAGTTCAAGCGCTCTGGGGGGGAAAGAGCAAAAGCCAGTCCAAAACTGTTTTGTTTTACGGCTACTCGGACTTGGCGTTATACTACGACTGATTCCGCATGCTCGCACATCGCTGCGGATCTTTTTTCTCTGTGCATATCAGTATATAGGTATAGTGACAAAATAACAATAGCCGATCGTGACACGCTCGGTCTCTCGGCTGCAGTAGTTGTCCCGGCGATACGTATATAGACACGCGCATCCGATACATATTTCACGCGAGGTGCGTGTATAGCGGGAGGCATTGTTATATCACTTTTGGCGATACGTCGAAGCCCGCGGGCTTGCGATTTTTTGTTGTTGTTGCTTTACTCGTTTTTATACTGCACACAGTGCACATATACACAGGGAGAAAGAGCGAGAGATCGGCTCGCACCGATATGCGACTCACCGATCACCGCCGGCGCGCAGTTTTATTCCGCTGAATTAATTGTTATAACGCGAGGCGGCGGCCGTTCTCTCCGATCTCACTCTCAGCATCATTTATGTGCGCATATACATATAACATATACGCAGTTCTCGCGTTCTCCTTCGCCTTCCTCTCGGCTGCTGCTGCAGGCGAGCGAATTCTCACGCATACCATAATACACGGCAGCCTGGCTGACCGAAGGATATATAATTTTTTTCCCCGAATGCAGCCCGCTTATACGTGTGTGTATAGACAATACAGCGGACGCACCGGCCCCGCGTATATAAGAGAGAAGGAGGTGTGTGCGTGTGTTGGATATATCTGGCGGCAAGGCGAGAGTCTTGGCTCGCTCGACTGCGCTTTCAAAGCCCCAACAAAGAAAGGTGTACCGGGCGCTACACGGGAGGAGGAAGGTGTATAGGATCGGAGCGAAAGGAAACCTTATTTATTTATCCTTGCCCGGCGCGCGCGCGAGCGATCGGGAGAAACCGGTTGTACCAGCAGCAAGGGCCGCTCTCTCTCTCTTTCTTTTTTCTCTGCTACTCATCAGTAGCCTACTATAGCTGTGTATAAGCATATACATATAGCGCACGCACTGCAGGGCTCCGTGGCACTTTAAACCGTAGCACTTGTATATACTGCAGCCGAGGAGGGATCAGGAGGAGAAGCGAGTTCGATCTTTTATCTTAGTAACGCCGATTTCGTTATTGTACGCGTAAACGAGCGCTGGTCTGAGCGCGCATCAGTTAGCTTCTCCGGATTTACGATCGAATGGAATAGATAGTCGATTGGTTGCTCTATTTCTTTTTTCTTTTCCACGTGGCCATGAAGGGCTCTCGTTACACGATTGTTAAATCGTTTTTGATACCGATTTCATCATCTGGGATGTAAAATAAAGAAATTTAATTTTCCTGGAAAGATATATCGAGAGCGCTCATCGTTAACAAAAAAAAAAAAAAAAAGAACCAAGTGGCCGACATCGATATCCCAGGCTCGCATCACGACGAGGGCTTTCATCGTCGAATTAAGAAATCCGAACTTGAGCCCGAAAAAGCGAAACCACTTAAGGCAGCGCGAGCAACAATCAGCGCCAGCTGATGCCGAAGAAGAAGAAGAAGAAGAAGAAGAAGCAGCAGCTTCTCGTGCACAAAGAGCTTAGGAGGCTTCATCTTCTCTCTTACTCTTACTCACTCTCTCGCGTTCACTTGCGAATCGGTGCGGGCTTGCATCACTATATAGGATACACTACTGCCAGCCGGCTGTGCAGCGTTCACTGTATAGTGCAGAATCTTCTCTCTCTCTCTCTCTCTCTCTCTCTCTCTCTCTCTCTCTCTCTCTCTCTCCCTCTTTCTTGCAGCTCCGCTCCTCGGGCCTCGTTACTCGAGATTCAGACAGGTGTTCCTGCTCCTCCTACTACTCCTCTCTTTTTCCTCAATCTCCTCTTTTCCTGCCGGCAGCGCCGGGCTTTCTTGTCGAGAGGCTCACGCGGGCTTCGCATATAGGTATACGCGTATATACTCTTCCAGTGCGAGGGGCGAGTGCAGTTCGATGCGTATATGTATATAAGCTATGGTATAGGCTCTTTCGCACGTGTGAAGTATAATTAACATACAATAATATAATGGCGGCTTTCGATGGATTTGAATTTTAAGGATGTTTTTTTTTTCTCTTCTTTTAAATCGATGCCCGGCAGCCGCTGGCTGTGTGTATCCTTTTAAGGGAGGATTCCGCTTTTGTGTTGGCAGCTGCTGCTGGTATTTCCTCTTGCGCGGAATCACTTCTGGCGAGTGGGAAATATTCACGAAAAATCAGCACATCTGCAACGATGGAAATATTTAAAATCTGTACTTTGAGTTAGCTCTCTCTCTCTTCTCGCTCTATCAATATTTTCGCATCTCGGAATCAGCCTTCTAAAGCAGACAAGTGACATGTAAATAAATAAAATATCGCCGGGCGAAAGCTCCCAGGGCGTCTCGCCTCTCAGCCTCTCCCTCCCTCTCTCTCTTGCACAATGGGACTTGTCTTCCTCTCTCACTCGCTCGCGCTCGTCGGTCTCCCTCAGCAGCAACAGCAGCAGCAGCTCCGAACGCCGAGGCACAAAAGGGCGGATG
>UCQR01037584.1:6092-17899 GCA_900474235.1 Cecidostiba semifascia | reverse complement strand
CGAGTACACACACACACACACACACACATATAAAAAAACGGGAGATTTGCTTTTCAATTTCCGCGGAGAAAACGCGACTAAATTCGTTTTGCAGATTCAACTATACGTCGAGAAAAAAAAGAATAGAGGTATATAAAGCTCCAAAAAAAAGAGGACCCGCCCTCCCGCCTATAGAGCAAAAACTCGACCGCAAAAACTACCTCATCCGCGCACGTACGAGAGCGTCGTCTGTGCGCAGGTTTTTTTTTCGCGCGGCAATTAGCTTTCGAGGCGCGCAAGAACGAGGCCGAAGCGACGACATCACAGAGGATAAGCAATGCACATGCGGAAAAAGATGCGCGTACAAAGGAGAAGTTGAATCATTGTTCCGGGAAATGCCGACGACACACGCAGCGCAAACTCTCCGGCCTATTTGATGCTTCTGTGTGTTAATATGCCGTCGTACACGTGTGATGATCATCTTCTTTGCCGAGCCGAGCTGATGCTATCTCTCCTTTAGCTTCTGTGCACATTGTGCACGAAAGAAAAAGATGATGAAAAAGCGCGCCGGCGTCGCGTCATGTAGGTCTCGCGCGGATGGAGCTTATACGTGTGTGCTTGGACGGTAAATTGCCGAGGAAATAGTGCGATTTAATGCTTTATGCGCTGAGCTTCGTACGGATCTTTGAAGTAGACGCGGATTTTAGTGTAATTTATTTATTGCTATAAAAACTTTTCCTCTTATTATATTTGCAATATAGCTTATTTGTGAATAAAATTTTGAAACGAAATTTATTTTCTGGAATAATTTATACGTTTACGCTGGGGATATTGCTTTTGTCAATTCGATTTATAACGAATTCTGGTCAGCTGGCCGAGTTTCAATGTAAAGAATCATGCATCGGATCGAGGAATAACCAAAAAGACGATTAAAAATAAATATATCCAGTTGAAATTGGAATGTTCGCATCTCGCGTTGGTTTTTGTATAAGAACTTAATATCAACATCGAAAAACAACCTGCATTCAACGAATCAATTTTGTTTCTCAGAGAAAAAAAATAACATTTGCAGAAGAAACTGCGCGTTCTGTAATATTGCTTTTAATCGTCGAATAAAAGTAATATCCGAGTATATACCCCGAGCACAGACTCCAAGTACTGGTCTTAAAAGCGCTGTAAAAAGATTTTAAAGCAGAGACTGGAAATCAAATTATTGTCTCGGTTTATAAACTCCTCGGGAGACGGGAGATATAATTAAGTGAAATATCAGAATACCAACGAAATCACTCAACGCGCGGTTTCAGCTATATTTCAAGCGCGAGTTATAGCTCAATATCAGCTTCGCGACGTGCGAAATGAACTCAAGATTTATACATCAGATCGTTTTCAGAGTTATAAATGTTTTTACCGAGGCTTTCTGTACAGGCTATAGGGACGTCTTTCTCGGAGATCGTTATTAAGCTTGAAAGAGGATAGCTTCTCGGCACTTTGTCTTCTTGCCGCCGCCTGTGGCAGAGACGAGAAATTTTTCTCCCCTTCCACATATACCCTTTCCTTCTTTTTTTTTTCGGTCGCGGGCTTTTTCTTCCGACACGGATGACTGACTATCCTTTAATAGAGAAAAGCGCCTCTGATAGCCTTGACGTCAAAGATTTTTTTTTTAATACCCCTTTCTTACACCGGAGTCGTGTGTGCGTGTATTCGTAGCTTTCTAGTATTTTCGAACTCAAAAAAAAAATCGAGCTACTGTCACGGCAAGAATGACTGGCAGTTTTGGGCCAGAAACCGATGGACCTTTCCGAAATATTTGAAATAAAACAGTAGCAGAATTCGTTCTTTTTTTTCAACGCATAATACATTACTGTCTTCGCGATCTTAATTGACCCAGATTAGACGCGATATATTTAATCAAGCACGAGAGTAAAATTGCTTCTTGATTCGAAAGCGAAAACAAGCTCCGAATATTCACTCGAAAACAAATCGGACACAGCGTTATATACTATAAGTGCTCGTTAAAGCCTAGCCAAAGAAATTAAGCAGATATTGTCGCAATGTCGCAAGAAAAGGGACCGACCGCCAAGCCCAACAAAACAAGCCCAATCACCATGAAGCACTCGAGAATAACTGCCGCCGCTCGCGCAAGCTCTCCAGAATGCATATACATATAGACTACTCTAGCAAAAACTCGCTCCCTTGGCGGAGCTCCGCCGTATGTCTGAGAGTAGAGAAGGTGAGTCGATCGACCGGGTCGCATGCACAAGTTAGACGTGCCCTCGCGCGCGCGTCCCAGTAGTCCAAGGAATATATCCCTAAGGTGTCGTACCTGTCCGTCGACCGGGATATAATAGCGAAATGGTGCAGCAGGTCGTCGCTGCTCTTGGACTCGTCGGTCTTGACGAGAAGGGTTTCGTAAGATAAGAGTATATAAGGTGTATATATGCGTGGCGTAAATTGATTGTGGTATTTTTGGCTGATTTGATTATATATTTATATAGATCATTACAATTAAAAGCACGCCGATATATATTATGTGCGCATTTTTCGCGGAGTGAGAGCTAGTCGGCTGCGAGTTAAATGCATTTTGCAGGGTCAGCGGATAAATGGATTCGATCGCCGGGGATATCCGATTAAACCGAAGATATATTTATACGACGTGTGCCAGTAGCAGTGGAGTATAGAGCTGCTTCTGACGATTGCCCGCGCTCTGTTTCTTGATGTGCGATTGGCTTTTTTGTTGTTGTGTGCGCTCTTTGAATATTATATGCGCGTCGACGCGTATACATATCAGTATGTTCTCATATCGTGTATCTTCAGCGGCGGAAATTTTTTTAAATCTGGACTGGAGATAAAACTCATCCGCTCCTGCTTTTTGCGCTGGAATAAAATTCTTTTTCCCAATTTATTTTCTCAGAACTTGGATGACAAGAGCACATATATTTTTTTTTTAAATCGACCCTTTCATAGCTGATGCAACGAGCGCGCGCATGATGATGAATAGAGATAAAAGATATAAACGACGGGATTCCGATACTTTGACGAACTTTTTATTGATTAAAAGTTACCTCTCTCGTTGAAGTATTCCGCGCTTTTGCCAGAAGTATTATCATTAGACTCGCTCGAGTTCGGTATTCTCTAACGATCGAGCCAATACACAAAGCCGATCGTTAACGAGCACGTCTCTGTGCGCGGCGCATCAGCTGCTAATTACGCGTCGCAGTTTTTGCCATCCATGTATAGGCAAATCTGGAGCCGTCAAAAACGCGCTGTATATATGTACTGTCGTGCCACTTCCACGAGTATAATAATTGGCAAAGAGGATCAAAGCTTGTCGCTTGAGAGAAGAATCGGGCAATACACAGAAACAACTTCTCCCGACGACCAGCAGCAGCAGCGTCGATTTGGATATACACGAGAGAGGGAGACGCTTTGCCTTTGACATCTTTTGTATTGGATTTTAGCGCTCATCTTTTTCTCTTTTCAGTCCGTGCCCGAGGCCGTAATCGCCTGGCGCGTTTAAAATTAATAGCCGTTAGAGTGTATATAAGCACGTGGTATTATATATTATGAAAAATTAAAAAAGTCAAACTCGATGTGACATTCTGCTACAACTTCTTTTATTTCTCCATTTTTCTTCGCGATACCTCTAAATACATAGTTTCTCTAGCTTTGAACACGCGATTCTTCATTCTTATATCTTATTCCGACGACGCGAGATATCTCGCTTGAGATTCATTGCTTTGCTTTTTTACTTTGCGAACAGTACGGTTTTATAATTGTATTAAAAGAAGTTGGATATCTAGCCTGCGTTCGATGAAAATAGCAGTGTAAATCTCGCGTGCGATATAAGTATACACTTGCGCGCGCTCGAGACCTCGAAAGAAGAAGTAAGAAGAATTTTCTTTAAATATTGACCTCGCTATCACGTGAGAAAGTTCTGAGAAATGCTCTTAGAGTTTGTAAAACGAGGAATTGCGAAGTTGCCTGTGTGTATGTGTGTCTATAGAGCGAAAGTATTTTCTACCGTTCAATCTGTTTTTACTTGATGCATCATGTACAGATGTACTATCCGCACGTGTTCCATAAATTTTAACACCAGTTTTCTTTCTTTTCGGGATACATCGATATTATACTTCCTCTCTCCTTTCTCAAGCTATATGTGCCGTTTGTAATTCTTTCACAGAACGCTTTCAAAGTTATGAAAAATAAAATGGTCAACTATATGGATGTACTAAAAATCAGAATAAATGTTAATAATAATTCCATTTCGAGGAATCAATCGCACTGACGAAAAGACCAAATCGAATTTCCAACGAACCATTGAGCTATTCATCGAGAATTGGGACGCCGCCCTTCTGTTTCTCCTGAAAACACGCGCGAACCCAACCGAGGAGAAAGTTCAGCTTCTTCCGGCCCAAAAGATTGAAACGTGAAAAGAGCAACAACTACAATCTCGACTATATACCTTGAGAAACTTGAACAAAGTGAGAATACTGCAATACAAGCCTGGAAAAGCGCGCAGTCGATCGATTCTGGTTAGTTAGTCGTCGACGCTAAGTATAAGCCAGTGAGAACAGTACATTTTTTATGGTCTCCTCTGGGACCTAAGCCCAAGCACTAAGACGCGCTAATGCGTCACTCGGTCGCGGAACGCGAGATAGAGCTGGAAAATGCAAGAGCTTCGTCTTCGGCGTTCTTGGGAAATTTCGATTCGACCTAGCTCAGTGCTTTATATAGTTCAATCTCGTGATGCAAGCTTGTGAATTTTCGCTTAGGTTCATCGAAGCGGACGAAATTTTATCGACGTTATAATGGATATTTACTTTTCCTCTTTTCTCTGTGAAAACCTCTTAGGGGTTTAAGTTTTCGCGGCTGTTTGGATTGAGTGAAATAAATCTTGTTTGCGTTGACATTACAGCGGGTCGTCACAGGTTCGGAATGTAAAAATTTAAAGTTTCGAAATTTTAGCAAGCTCCTGTGCTTTTCTCTCGACTATAACGATCTCTCGATTAAACAATGTCTTTCATTATACACAAAGCAAAGGCACAAAGTACTTTGTAGAAACAATTTATAACAGCTTTTCTAAATCACATCAGGCGCGTCAGCAGCGACGTTCATTAAGAATAGACGTTGTTTATTTTTCGGAACAAATTTTAATGATGAGAAATGCGTACAAACGTCACCACCGCAAGCGCGTACACAGCAAACAGAACCGCGACGAATGAAATATATACACAAATAGTGTATATACACAATATAGCACTGGAGTTCGAGCAATTAAAAAATTCATCAAACTAAAATATTTGTGCTCTGCACGCGCGCGTGAGGCGTGTCCCGGTCCAGGTTAAATATCAAAGTCTCTCTCTATCTCAAAATCCAACACAAATACACACGGACACTGCAGTACAAAGTGATGCGAATTTAATCCCACGACTGGTATTTCCGCCAACTTTGCAGTTGGATTTCGCGTAGCCATAAATAAATAGTCGCCACGCAAAACAAGCTCACGTCCACCACACATCACAAGTTGTATATCACACATCATCAGCATCAGGTGAAAGTACGAGGCATACACGCTTTTTCTCCTCTTTTTATATACAATTACTCGAATGTGCTCGTTATCTAAAGGAATATATACACCAGACTCTGTACAATGTTTTTCTGCCGAGTTCGCCCAAGTCTCCACAGCAGCTGCTGCTGCTCGTCGCGTCTAACAGTCGAGCGAAATATCCTATTCCCGCGAGAGTGGCCCAATCAACATGACCCAGTAACTCGGCTCTGTGTGGTTCTCTTCTCGCGAAGTTGCCACACCGCCGTTATACTACTACTGTCTTCCGGGCAGTCAAGTTTTTTTTTTTATTTAGAAGCGCTCGTGTGCACTATAAGTAATATACTATTCCGAGAGTGATATAGTTAGTGTGTCGGCGGTGGTAACGGGATCTTCTATGTGCTGCAGGATTAATTTCGCGCTTGTTGTTTTCGCGTCCGCGAGCTTCGAGTGTGATAATGTTTACTTTGGGGGAAATTTCGAACGAGTAATATAATATATAATAATGTACAAGTATATACTTATATAGTATAAAGTCGAATGAGACACGATTGCGAAAAGTTGTTCTGCGAACGAAGAAGAGAGTTTCGGTCGTATTTCATATAGCTTTTGAATAATAAAATTCCCCGGTAAACTTATATAGGGTGTACGTCTTCATTTGCGTAACCCAGTTTCAATTGCAAAAGTTCGGATATAGCTTTACCTCTATACACCCGTTGAGCTCCGAACAAACTTTCCAAACGAATCGTCTTTCGTATACAGCCCATTGTTTTAATTACTTTGATTGAGTTTAGATCAAGTTATTAAGTATATACATCGTGATCGACGTTTCGAATTTTATAAATTGCATGCTTTTTTGTATGCATATTATATACGTATAAACCAGCAATTTCGCGCATAATAAATCAGGAGTCAACTTACATGTACACCATGATTAATTACACTTCCCTAACGGCGAGAAGTAAGCATACTGCCGAGTCACCTACTACATACCAGTAGACCATTCGTCCGACCAAAGCGGACTTTCTCTACTTACAGCGCGCGCGCGCGGAACACAAGAGTAGCTGACTTTCATCACCAATAAAATCCGACCCTGACTTTTGTCGCATCTGTCCGGGGGAAGCCCCTCTTTACGTTATTACCCGCACCAAACGCCATAAAACATTTCAACGCGTAAATCCTCTTTACATCACACGACTGACCCAAAAAGCTTTATATTCCTTAACGATCGTCATCAGATCCCTGCGCGGAAAAGAAAAAGCGATAAAGTGCAGCTTGTCGATATTATATATACCAAAATAAATTCAATGGCGTTCGGCTTATATGCCGCGCTCGTAAAATTCAAGTATCGTTTACATAAACAAGGCTCTCGACCTGTTGAGCATATGGCAGCGGCCTACTGTGCGCACAGGTATACACACACGTATACATATATAGTATTAACTGTCCGGCCGAAATGCCTTCTATAAACGTGCCGGGTAATTTGGCCTGCGTAAAACGGCCTACTCTCCCCGAGTCGATTCCCTTAACGGGATGCATAATACATACACGGATGTAGTATTATAGAGTAGACGGTGTGTATAATACACAATATTATGCACGTCGATGAAATGAGAGGAAAAAAAAGAATCATCAAGTATAGCACGCCGGACGTCTTTAATTTGTCTCAACTAGGTCACAACGAGTCTCTCTCTCGCGGCTGCAGTTGTGTGTGTTTCGTAACGCCGTTGTCGCGGACTTTCCGCCTCGTTCAATTGTTGAACTCGGCGAATTCTGCCATTGTGTGCGCACGCGTGCGCGCGAGATATTGTGTGTTTATTTTTAACCGCGCGTACAAACTCGACTTGCGCGACAGAGTACTGGGCTTCTATACGTCTCAAGTATAAGACTGGATGATGCATCGTCAGCTCTGTTGTATATACCTGTTTAGGAACAATCGAAGAGTCGATATACTGTGTGTGAAGAAAGAGTATTGTGTGTGTGTGTCTGACTATGAGGAGACGCGGATTTTTAGGATGTAAGCCGCTTTGACTGCACTTGTGTTGAGTCTTTGACAGTTTCTGCGGAATTGGCTCGATTTCATAAATTGAGTTATAGTGACTTTCGATCAATTTACAATAAAGAAGAAGGTTCTATTTTTAAATCTCTGTCACACACGCGATTGCATTAATTTACCAATTAAGATCACTTGATTGCATTTCTGACAGTGTGAAAATAGTCTTCGATTGGCTCGACGCATCGTCAATATGCAACCTGCGATGTATAGTCAATACGACTGGTTGACGCGGGTGATGAAAATTCATATACTCTATATGCAAATATACTGAATAGAGTAAAGAAATTTTCTTCTATTCCCACGATATACATCAGTTCATTTTCTTATATATTTTGCATATACACTCAATTTTACTCATACCAGACAGCTCACAGCGCACGTATATACCCAGCGTAAAACTTCCCCGTGAATCCCGGTCATTATTGAATCAGGACAACTAATTATAATCAAAAGTCCTGCTTAACAGCAGTTATACGAGTCTAGGAACGCGCACAGGGCTCTCGTAAATGAAACATTAATCAACGTCGTGGATGTCGTCGCTGTAGCACATGCTGTGATATGTTACAGTGTCAGCCATCCGGCAAAGTGAGAATGCAACGGTAAAGTTGCAGCTCGCCTACACGTTCGTCATGAATATAATCCGAGAGCGAAATCGCTACACACGCGCCATGAGGATTTTGCGTGTATATATAGTGCGAGAATATCGCTGTCCTCGTATTAAACCGCATGGCAACAAACAGCTGATGCTTCGTTGAAAGTTCTGTTGTACACGATGTAGAAAATGTATTAGTTTATCTGTATTGATTATAATGATGCAGTTTTCTGATCGCTCTGCTACTGTAGTCTGTAACAAGACACCTGTCTTATTATAAATAATCAATATAAAATTCCATTGGCAAAGTTGTAATACAACCTAGTTCTTATTTGCAATCAAGAACAAAAATGAAACACTTCGAACAATATAATCATCATAAAGCCCAGCAATTTTTAAGAAGCAAAGCACAAATTTAATAATAAAATTAGCAATTTGCGCGAATCTCTCTCGTCAAACAAACCAGCGAACAAAAATTGCTGAAAACGTCGAGCAGAGTAGCGTCCGAAAGAAGAGGATTAACCGGCTTCGCTCGTTAGTGAAAACTCGCTCGTTCAAAGCGTCCTCTCTCTCTCTCTCTCTCTCTACTCGTATAATTTCTTAGCTCTCGACAGAGAAACGCATATCGGTCGTACTGCTGCTGCATCCTTAATTAGAGAGAAAAGCTGGAGGGAAGCGTCCGATTAAGTCATCGCACTATACTATATACTGCATCCAGCCTATACACCAGCAGCAGCAGCAGCAGCAGCAGTCACCTTATTGGATTTACGGATGATCCCGCTTGTGTGCGCATGCAACCTCGCGACGGGGCGTCGGCGGCGTCTTGTCCCGTGTAGTGTAGGAGAATCCAATTTGACGTAAACGCATTTGGCAATCGATACGCTGTGAGCGCAACTGCATGTATACAGCGGAGAAAAAAGAAACGAGGAGGTGTGTACTTATATCAAACGGACTCGGCAAGCTGACGACACGAAACTTTCCGCTGACCGGTATATGTGCATCACGGAAAGAAGCGGTCGAACTGTCGCTCTCATGATGCGAAACGCGCCTTCGTGTTCTGTACGGAGCTTGCAAGAGACAGAGAGAGAGAGAGGAGGTCAAGCCGAAGAGTTTGAATTAGATTTGTTAGCTTTGCTGGGCAAAGCACGGTTTCCCTGCAGCGAGAGAGGAGTAAGACTTTCTGAGAAATTCCTCAGTGCGCTGGGCAAAGGACTGGGCTTTCAAGTTATTGTGAATATTTTCGCTGCTCAGGTGCTCTTTCTGTTATAGCCGCTAGATATATTCGGTATATGACTTTATATATTTACGAAGTACTAAAATGCTTTCAATTTTAAGTTGGATCGCATACATTTTACGCGGAATATGTTCAGGCTGCTTTTTAGTATTAAAAAAAAAACTCGATTAGTTTTTAAAAGTTATGTAGGTCAGCGTTGAAACTTTTAATGAAAATAAAAGATATTTTTACTTTCGTCGGGGAGCTGCGTAAGTCAATAATTCTAATCAAAGTTTGAAGAAGTGTTGCAATTTTTTTTTTTTTTTTTTTTTTTTGAAAAATTCTCAGCGTTGAATTTTCTGTATGCGCGGAATATAAAAGCCATTATTTATACTAGAAAAGCGTATGCCAACTTCTTCTCGTAAGATGTTTAAAGCAGGAATTATGCTAAACCCTCATATCTCTTTCTTTATTATACTGCATAGCAGAATTTTTCGTGTCTCGTGAGCTCGTTATTTTTTGTGTTTTTTTCACAAATGAGCTAAGCAAATTCGTAAGTAAAGCAAAGTATCCGCGTGATGGAAATTCGTCAATAATATACTGTAAAATAGCACCGCAAAACCGAATTTTCATATCTTTTACCCTGACACACTATTCCCTACTGTAGCTTCAGTAAATGAAAATTTAAAAAAACGTTTGATTAATTCTATTTTAGTCATGTTTATAATCTAACATATTAATCCATATTATAAAAGTTTATTGTAAATTAGATGTGTGCCAGAAAGTCCGCATATCAAGTACATTTATCACACTTCTATCGCTCCTTCTCGGACTTCTCTTGTAAACCCCCGCTGTTACACAACAGACCCACCGCTTCACACTCGAAAGACCCGCTCGAATTCACGACCACAACTGACCATCGCGTCCCTCGCGGTTTTCGCCTCCGGCGGTTCTTCGCAAACTCGGGATGATGTGTCCCGCTTTTCATTCCCCTCGTTCACGCGGCAGCCTTGTAAGCCACGAACTAGCCCGACGTTGCGCTCCGGCTCAATCGTAAAGTCCACGAGCTGTGATATTGTCTTATATATATAGTTGGAGTTTTATGCAGGCACGATGGTCGTAAAAGCTGGAAAACCGGCGGACGAGGCGACGGACGGCAGTAGAATAGCAAGATTTTCATAGTTGAGATTCCGGGGCGCAATAACAGTCTAGGCGCCGCTTAAATAAACGGCCGCCTTCTTGAGAGTATATAGTATCTATACGCGGCGGAGGAGTTGGAAAGAGACTCCAAAATCGATTTCGACCATCAGCAAAAACGACTCTGATAATTCGGCTAATGTCGGAGTGCCTCCTCGTTTTATTCCTATTTTCGCAAGCTCGAGTGCAGCTTTTTAAGAGATAGGAGACTAGTTATTCTTTTTTTCCCAATTTGCGAGAAATTAAATGTATAGGAAAAATATAAGATCGCGGTTAGGCGTTCAGTAGTAACAGATGGGGTGTGTCGGACGCGATATAGATTCCATTCATCTCATTTATCGTGTCTGATTGGTTAATATCGAAAATGAAAATAAACGATTATCATCATTGAGTATTTGTTCAGTGATACAAATGATAATCGGCATTAGCAGGCGAACAATAATACGTGAATTTAATGATTATAGTTATAATAAAGTTCAATTGACCATAAAAATAATTGCTATAATAGTGATCCCGGGAGACCATAAAATTACCGTAAATATCGATCGCATATAGGGGAATTGTAATTTTAGACGGAACACTGAATCTGCTTGAGTATGCGTAATCCACATACTGCCCTGAAATACGAGCTAGCAGAACTGGTATATAGTCAATTAGTACATCAAGAGCTCTAATTATTCTGGATAATTGACCCTTTTATTTCTTGGGTAAATTGAGGAAAATGCCAAAATAGCGATAATCACGTGCATCATTAGAACCATTAATACTAATTGTCGGAAATTCCTTTGGAAAATCTATACGCGCAAATCATTTCAGCGTTAAATATCGCAGTTTAGAAGTAACAATATAAGCAACAGTTGCGATGATTTTCGAAACAGTTATTTTAATTGGCATAAGTAAGCCTATTAGTCGGATGCAAAGCTCTGAATACAGGCTTTGAATATTTAATGCCTTATCGATCTCGGACAATATCTACGTCTACTTGTGTCTTCTTCACATCAGTATAGAGCAAATATTTACTACTTGAAACTCCTAGGTATCTTCTGTGTATCACACGCGTTTCAATTTAAAAAACAAAGCAGCTCATTTGTGCACAGATATATTTAAAAAAATATTTTTGCGAAATTAGAAGATAATATTTTTGTAATGGCGGGACTCTCTGATAGAAACGAATGTAAAAAAATTAATCTTTGCTAAGTCATATGCCATAATAATTTGATTACAC
>UCQR01037582.1:6097-16678 GCA_900474235.1 Cecidostiba semifascia | reverse complement strand
CGACATTACAATGAGAATGATATTGGTTGAAATATAATCAATAAATCTTTTTTTAAAAATATAATAACGTACAATTTCAAGAATCTCCTTACAAGATTTTGAATTTAAAACAAATAAACTTTCTTCCATAATACCTCTCTGCATGTAGAAGTCTATAATTTCAAAAATGCGAAAGATAAGTAATCTCTCTGCTTTATGAGCCCTTACTTGGAAGTAAGAATCCTTTGGATGTTTTTAATTGGACTCTGTGTATATTGTATATATGTGTGTAGTGTGCATCGACCTTGGAATTTTTGCACCGCCGTCGAAGGAAGAGCTTCGCGTTCACTTGGAAGATTCGAGCTACCGATTGCTGTCGAGCGTAAAAAAAGTCACGGGTGGCCTCTATAAATTTATCTTTATCGAAGTTGACTTTCAAAGCGTCTTTTTCTATCCCTCGAGTCGTTATACGTACACTGAGATGCGATCACATGCTTAAAAGGGTCTACTCGGGTCAACATTTTTACGTTATTATCATGCACGACATTAGTATAATGTTCGCATGACTTCTGAATATGAATCGTGTATCTACTAGTTCTTCGAAATAAACAAATTTATTCGTGAAATATCACAAAGTGAGGCAGTTAAATTAAATTGTTTTACATCAGGATCCAATAAAAACACACGAGGCGAACACACATACACGAAAAGCTTTTTCTTCCCTATAACTCAACCAATTAAGCGGCTCTCACATGTAATGTACAAAGGTGCAGATGACGCAAAGGGGGAATGTTTTGCTGCACGTGCGATTCTCAATCAATATAACGAAAAACGAGCTCTATAAAAAGAGCCGAGCAAAAACCAAGGAACATCTGCTCCCTTTATAAAGTTCACATTCTCTCCTTTCCAATGACTCTGGATTCACTTTCATCTGCTAACCTTTGATTCCTCTCGCGCGTTGTGTGTGGCGCAATCTCGTGCACTCCGTTCCCGCCGGCGCAATCACGCCCTGAACTCGCGCTCTGTATACCTACTACGATTTTTTTTCCACTCGTCCTGAACTCTCTTAGCGGAGGCGTCGAGCCGTTTGTGGGAAAGTTGAGCGTCAGAAAAAAATTGGCTTACTTCGATCGATCATCTTATAACTCCTTAATTGGTTCTGAAAAAAACCTGTGCATCGCAGGCAGCGTCTTGTGCAACGCTCTCAAGAGATTATATTCAAATTTATACGTTGTTGTTCGCTCGAATGCAAGCTACTGCAGCAGGTCTCGTGTTGTGTATATTCAGCTGGCAATTTAGGCTTCTACAAATTGTATGGAAATCACTTTGTCGGTATTGATTATTAGCATTTTTATTACTAAAAATAGCAAACAAAAGCTTTCATTCTTTTTACTCGAAATAATAAGGTTGACGTTTGCATAACGCATGTGTAAACTACCGAACAGAAAGAAAAATTTTGTTCGAATCTCGATTTCTGATAAAGCAGCGAAACCCTAAATCCTCGTGATATGAATCGGTGTGCAAACTGCGACTCTGCGTTGATCGCACAATGGTATACTAAGTATCCTCATGCGAATGACTACTCGCTCAACCATAGACGGTGAAAGCTCACGGTATCAGGTGCTTATATTCGGAATTCATAATGTGCGCGCATATACGGTTCTTATCTCGCGCCGATCGCATAATATGGGAGCAGCATTTCTTAAGTTCCTGTGCTCCGGAGATTGAAGCTGGTTCGCCTTCGGCCGCGCCTATCGTGCAGCTGTCTGTGAACCCGACTATAGGTATGAGCCGGGTCATATCCCGCTGTGGCGGTAACTCGTAAGTGCTCTCTGCGATTCTTCGAAGGAATGAGAAGAAAAACGTCGTGTAACGTGTACAATCGCGAATTCGCGAACTTCTGATCATGTGAGAACGATGTGCATACGGTTGTTGGTGTATACAGATTCCCATGGGTCTTTTGCGTTTGGATGACCTGTAAACTCTTATAGATGTTAGGGTATCTTGTATTGCATTTGTGAATTTTTATCAACATTTAATCAACGTGAAAGATTTTCAATTTGCTATTGAAATAATTAATTTTTAATGAAAATATTCTAAAATTACATAACAACGAAGATCATCGAGCATACATTTAAATTCTTCCTAATGTTTTTCAGCCAAAGCATTTAAAATAAAATCTTTCAAATGTTGTACATGTATAGTAATACAGGAGATAAGTGAATTGTTCAATATGATTTATTTATAAAGATATAATGAGTATACATTGTATTTTATTATTATGGCAGTAACTTACTGACTCAATTTAGTCGTGTATACTTCCATAGTACAAAAGTCACTTACCTAATTATTCACTCACAAAAATGTATTCTTGTGATTAGCGGATGTCGTCTCAAATAAGGCTCAAAAAGAAATCCGCTTGGTATTAAACGATTCTTCCATAACCAAGAAGATTCCATTATAATCAAACTCCTCACTATTCTAAATACAAATAGAATCTTCTTGGCTGTACAAGAATCGTTTAATACCAAGCGGATTTCTTTTTGAGCCTTATTTGAGACGACCTCCGCTAATCACAAGAATACACTTTTGTGAGTGATTTTTATTTAGGAAGTTAATTGTAGTATAAAACAGAAAACTGACAAAAATTACCTACAAAATCAATACATCTACAACTCGCGCTCGTTTCGAGCGTCATGGCAACGTGCCTCCCAAGCGCGCACTATGTGCCGTGCGTAAGATAAAGTTAAGCAAAAGGCACCACATGTACTTTGAAACATATGTACATCTTCTTAAAACGCATTACCTTGTCGGTCATTACGATTTTTATGGATTTCATTGCACGTCAGTACCACTCTTCAATACAATGTATTTACTTCGATTTCATATAATTACGTTTTAATTAACGATTGATACAAAAGTTCGAAACTTTTTCTGTAAATACAGTCTTCCTAGCTTTATGGAAACTACCTAATTTTACCAAATATCGCGATAAAAGTAGTCGAACATTATGATTTTATGATTAATGCTATTAGTATTCAACTGATAATATAAAGTAATTGAATCAGCTTAATTTCCAACTTTTTGGCGGAATGGAGAATTTGGTTCATTCCTCGTATTACGAAAAAAACCTTATAGTTGTGCAAGATAGGAAGTACAACAGTTTTCGAGTTTTTATGACAATTATTCATGACAGAAGATCTAATGTAGTTTAAATTTGATAATAATATCAATAATTTTCCACTTTTATATAGAACAGAATGTAGCATCTATTTTTATAGATAATTTGTGAAACCTCAAAGGTTCAAAGTCCGAAATATTCAACATTTATTAAATAAAAAAAAATTAATTTATAGAAAGAGCCAAAATACTTTGTAATTGTTAACAATATTTCAATTGCAAATTTTATAATTGCAATTACGCGTCTCAAAATAATGAATAGTTCCAAATTATATAATTTTTCTCGTCTTATTTAATAGTATGATAAAAAAATGTATCCAAATTAAGGAACAATTTTGTAAAACGCAACAAGAATATAGGTTTTAAAAACAAAATATTATTCTAAAGACTAATTTCACAGTCTTAGCAAACATAGTAGAATGAATTGTACTGTTTTCACAAAACTAAAAAAACGAACCTAACAAACATAAGTTCTACGTCGAACATAACACTTATAAGTGAGTCTTAAAAATTTATGATCTCTCCTACTATATTACTAATATTAACCATAGCTATACGTAAAAGTACGATCACAATAAGCAAACGAAATTCGGGGAAGTTGCTTTAGTCGCTGTTTGAAAGAGTCACAAACCCTGGTAAAAACGTTCACCATCCATTTAGCTTCGCTTGCCAATTTTCGAAAGGTTGGCCAACCAGTTGGGTATCGGTTGGCGAAAAATCCCGTTTTTTTTTCTTACGGTTTTTTAGTGGCGGTTATCCGACCGCTGGTGCAATTTTTAAATTGTAAAATCATTAAATAAACTTAATTTACAGCACAACTAAAGCATTCACAACGTTCTATCATTAATAAACAAAGCGTAGATCAATAAATAACACGCAATAACACACTTTACACCGTGAAATCAGTTATTCAAATAAGCGTATGTTAGGTGAGATTTACAAGACTCCCATCTGTTGTGATGCTTGCGTCTGCATCCGCGGGTAGAATAAACAATAGATGCTCCGAGTTCTAGAAAATTCGGTCGGTGCGCACTAGTAGCGATCTCGACGTATAATATATACACACCAGGATAATAACCCGACAAAAGTTTGCACTCCAAAATCGTGATCGAGAATCCAATTACCTTCGCCTGGGGGAGCGAAATATCAACAAAGTCGGATGTTCGATTGAGGAGACGAATGTAAGCAAATTTTTCATCAAGCGAGGGAGAGGTACTTAAATTTGAATAGCGCGCACTAGAGTCGACACTAGTAATAATTTAAAATTCTATCTTCATTGCAAACGGCTGAGCCGTATTGAAGCGCACCCTTGCAGCAACGAAGGAATTGGAGCCGCGTGTAAGCGCGCTATATCCAAAACAAAGGGGGACACAAGACACAAGTCACAACAAAAATCTACGAGGAAGCGCAATAAACCGGAGGAGGTGCAATAGACGAACATATAAAAGGAAGAGAGGAGCAGCTCCAGCAGCACTATTATATCTGACATTAGACAGAGCAGTGCATTATTCTAATTATCATTCAAGTCGATTCTTTAATTATTCAAGTCAATTCTTTATACTGAATATAAAATAAATTTTAAGCACTTTGGCTAAATCTTTCACGACTGTATCACTTGAACCCCATCCAGTCCTAGGGTATCCCAAAGGAAATTTCTATTGCAAGATAATTTAAAAATCTTAACTATTGGCGCTATCGCCAGAGGGGAGCATTATAGATCCGGCCAAACATGTCCCAACACTGTATACGTACTAGCGGTCTGGGGTTTGCCAACTGTTTGCCAACGGTATTGGCCAAAACTCCGCGGACTGACCAGCGAAGTTGGTTTAGTTTTTACCAGGGAAGTCTTCTTTAAAAAGAATTATCAAATTGAAAAAATCACGTTTTTATAAAAAGCGTGATACGCAGTTTAAAATTTACACCTTGCCAGATTCAGAATAGTCAATCAATTGAGTACGGCACGTCAGATGGAGAGCTCAATCTCCAAACCTTTCCAATCGTGCATCTCATAACTCGTCAGCCACTCTTTCAGAACCAGCTAACCACTCGCTCATCGCTTCATCCCGTAACTCTCTCTCTCTCTTTCTCTCTCTCTCTTTCTCTCTCTCTCTCTCTTTCTCTCTCTCTCTCTCCATCTCTCTCTCCGGTTCAATTAGGGTAGTACGCGGATCGAAGGAGCCATGAGGGTACCATAGGGCATCAGGCGATGTCGACGTCGCATCTCGAGGAAGTTCTAGCTGCAGAGGCCGGAGGGGTCGACGAGTCCACGAGCAATGAGTTCAGCTGTGGCCGGGTCCTGTTTGACTACAGCGGCTGCGGCAGCCGCTGCAGCAGCTTGCTGTGCATGAGGCTCAAAATGCGAGCGCACGTGCAGGATGAACTCAGTCTTGTCGGTGAAGTCCGTCCGACACATCATGCAGTGATGCCTCTCTGCAGGATAAGGCTGTGGCGGAGGCACCGAGCCCGGGAAATAGGCCGCTGCGTGTTGCGGTGGCCCCGAGGCTTCCAGGTGCGACCTGTAGATTTTTCGAATTCGTTCAATAAAAGTGCTGTTTTAATGTACAGGATTTCGTGACGTGAGGATAGAATGATTACCTGGCGTGTTGAGACCATTCTTCTCTGGTGGCCAGCACTCGACCGCACAGTTCACATGCCCAACTGACAGGTTCTTCTTTGGGCTTCAGCATGCTGTCTGGACGCGATTGTTGTTGTTGTTGCTGCTGTTGCTGCGTTTGTTGCTGATGTTGTTGCTGTTGCTGCTGCTGCTGCTGTTGCTGCTCGTTGTGCAGACTGTTATTTACCGAGGGTGTGGACAGCGATGCAACGCCAGGCCGATGCCGAAGTTTGTTCATGTGTATCACTAGCTTATCTCTCCTTGCAAAGGCTTTCCCTATGGAGAAAAAAATGTATTATCAATTTAACGTTAATGCGTTATCTAAAACAAACTATACGAATATTATCATAAATTCATTCGAGTAGATTCTTATAAAAATCCACATCTGTCAACAAAGCGGATACAATCCTCTCTCTCTCTCCTTCCTTACCGCAAACTTCACAAGAGTAGGGCTTCTCGCCGGTGTGTATGCGCATGTGAATGACGAGTTTGTCCTTGCGCGCGAGACCCTTGCCGCAAACTGTACAGGCGAACGCTTTGGTCGTAGGCTCGCCTGTATTGGTGGCCTTCGAGACGGAGCCCGGCCTGATGCCGGCGTTCGAGTTTCTCAAGGGCTGTTGTTGCTGCTGCTGTTGATTCACCGTCCCCGTAGTTGTGCCCTGGACTCGACCGTTGCTGAATTGAGGCTCAGTGGCACCAGGAAAAGCCGACATCACGGCACCAGATCGCATTGCTGACGAGTAATCCGGAGACCTTGAGTTTAGAAAGAAACATGAAGTTAGAAAGAAAATTGATTTTTGGAGTTACCGAAATGCAGGTTATACTGAATCAGTAGTGAGGCTTGTGTCATGCCAGACTTTTGTCGTGCTAAGAATTTAACTGTTTAGAATATTGACAATATAATATAAGAATCATTAAATAATTACCACGTTCCAATCGAGCGCAGAACCCGCACCCCGTCATCATAACCCAGTCCATCGTCTGGTAACGTGAACGTCGGATTCGGAGGTTGTGGTGCGGCACTTGGTACCGGTCCAGATAACAGTCTCGCCTGGGCTGCTTGCTGGGCCATGTGTTGCTGGACGGCGGCATGTGCGACTGCGTGCGCTTCCGCGTATGCAGAGCGCTGGTGATGCTGGCCGTTCGACATTTTGTCTTTCTCGTTGTTCTGGAAAAAATCAAATTTTGTAATGTAATTTTATAATTGTTATACCGTTTGAATCGCTATATGATAATAGGAAAGTAAAGTTTAACGAGGTGAAAATCGATGTAGTAGAGGAAACTTTGTTTTACATCAGTGTTACAAACGTATATACGGAATTTCTCAACTATTTGGATTTGATCTATTTCTTTGTCGGTGTAATAAATTATTCTGAATTTCATGATTTATCATGAAAAAAGTATTATGGCTTTCACCGAAGTGAAAAACTTCAGGGAGCAGTCGTTGATCATTAAAAGTCATTTGCATAATTTTTACAAGTCCATAAATATCGCTATAAACATTTGATTGCGAGAAAATTTTACTTTCGTGTTACACAATGTCGTCAATCAATTGGTATGCACGATTTTATGGGGAAATAAAATTTATTTTTTGTAGATTCTACTATAAAATCATCGCTTTGAGATAGTAAACAACAATCACGCTGAATACATCATGCTTTTGCATCTTTTAATAAGTAATAAAGATTAGAAAAATATTTGTTATCTTTATCCGAGTAATGCTGTATAAGATATAAACATACAGTTCAAAATAAACACATAAGCGTCTAATTTATATGTAACGAAAGCTGCACTTTCACTTTTTTATATAATTTATATACTTTTATTATTGATAGATCATTAAATAAGTTGAAGATATAAAACAAATGCACTGAATCTGATATTGTCGCACTTTTAAAAACATTAGAACGTTCTTATAAATAAGAGAGAACTGCAAATGTGCTATGAAGTATATAACGTTGTCTTTTATTTACTCACACAAAAAACCTTAAAATTCTTTTCAAAGTCAAAATTTCCAGGTGCGTTATTGTAATTTAAATACTGCATCGTTTCATAAACGAGGAATTCGCCAAAAATCGTTCAATTTCACCGCACTCTTCGATTTTAAAATTCACCACTTTATCAATGTCTTACACTTTGTCAAGCTATAGCTTACAACCCTTTTGTAAATCTGCAGACGTAAAATTTCAATTAATCAAACAAAACAGTCCTTCCGAAATAATTTCAATAAAATACACCTTCGAAAACGACAACATCAATCGCACAAACACCCGCAACAAGAAGCAATCTCCCGAAAGAGATCAAGACCAGAGTAATACAACTGGCCAGTAGAGCAGCTCAGACGTAACTCCCGCAAAGCGTGTGCGCGCGACAGCAGCAGCAGCAGCGGTGGCGGCGATCTACGTCGTCGATGCGCCGCCGCGGGCTGCTGCAATAACGAGCGCAAGCGAAACAAGGCCTCGTCGGGACCAAGCGAGAGACTCCTTGGATCTTTCTCACGAACGAGAAGGAGGCAAAGACGCCAGAAGAGAGAGATGCCCGACGAAGAGCACGGCTTAAGGAGAAGGACTATCCGGGTTTCATGTGTACATACGTGTGCTGTACCGAACGAATGAGATGCTCGAGGTAAGGAAGATGAACAAAGATTTTTTTTTTAATTTTTCGTATATAGCTTTGGGTTTGAATTATAGCGATCGTTTGGTGAAACGAAATTCGCCAATTTTTGACGGACATATAAATTCATTGAAAACTGCTGTATTCGAATATTAAGAAGCAACCTGCATCGAGGAAAAATAAATTCAATCGTTCAACACTCGAATTCCTCAGCAAACAAAAAAACAAACAAAATTTAAAAAAAAAGTCTCTCTCGCAGCAGTAGCAAGCATTCGACAGGATTCGATTGGTCCGCATATATTGTACGTTATTCCTTTTTTCATCAGGCGCACACGGTATATATAGAAAGAATGAACCAACGAAAGAGACTAGCCAAAGAAGAGGAGAATCCAGGCAACAGCAGCAGCCTCCGGGCCTCCGTATATACCACACATACATACGTGTATGTGTGTGAGTGCGACGTCGTCGAGTGAAAACGCGCGCGCGCGCGCTCGGCGCTCGCTCGAGTGCCCGGCTGCTGCGAGACGAAGGTCGACGAGAGAGGAGTATCGATCCTCCGGCAAACGACCTTATGCACCGATATATGTCCCGCGGGCTGCGCGCACGCCGATATACTATATGCTGCTGCTGCAGCCGCGTTTGCTTGCTCGCGGATATTATCCCGCGATGCTCGGAAGAGAGAGAGAGAGAGAGAGAGGATGAGAAGAAAGGAAAGGGAGACTGATGATGACCATTGTCAAGTTGAGGGAGGCTATAGGTCATTTGGTTTTATGCGTGGGGTGATTATTTTTAGGATGAAAATTTGTCGGTGTATGAGAAGAGTCAACTGTTGATCGTTAATCGTTTGGGAAGAGGATGCAATCATCTGAGGCTGATGAAAATCTACTCGTCCTGGTATTATCTAGTTGCGCGTATTAATATAAGCGGTTTTGACGATCGCTTTAAAATCAAATTGCAAAAATTTGTAGTAAAAAATTTTACGGTTTTTCGAAAATAGACAGAGCTGATATAGCTAATCTCTGTCAGAGAGATTCCGCGTATTGGGATTTAAAATTCAACGTATACATACACATAAATCGCGAAATTTTTTACATCTACCAGTTAATTAACAACGCTTTCACCGCTACGAAAGTATCATGTAAATCTCCCCACCTGTGTGTGCTGGGAATTAAATTAGTTCAGTTATTTTATAGACGAGAAAGTCATAAAGTCGATGAGTTGAAAAAAAATTTATATTCGGATATAAATTATATAACTGTCTTAATATGCAGGTGGTGTTGAGCTAGTAGGACTCGCATTTAAATTGTAAATGATGGAAACTCGAAAGTGACAAAAGCCAGCGGTAAGAATGCCGAATTTACCGAACAAGCGCAAAATACGAATTGAAAAGGGGTGTTGTTACCGGGCAAGCCTGCATCAGTGTTGCCCCCGAAGAGCCGGTTTTTTCCCGAGTCAACGTCTTTGAGTTTTTTTAAGCCAAAACTTATACAAAAGCCTTTGTCTCCCGTTCTATGTAAATTATTGCCAGGCATTTTAATATCTCAAGCGGACTCTAAAGGATATACGGCTGGATTAAGAACTGCTATGCATCATGAAGAAAAGAATCAAATGCGCAAACGTGTTTTTGGAAATACTTTTACACTAGCGATTAAATTTATAATATCGACTTGGGTCGTTCACGTTAAATTGGGAATAAAATGAAATTTCTTTAAATAATTTATTCAACGCATCGGTGCGATCAACCAGTTTATACAAAGTAAAGCTTCAACCTGCAGGAAACAATTATCAACAAAATGGAATCAGAATTGACAGATGTCGCGTATACGAACCAGCATACCAAAAACCATTATCTCCGAAAAAGGTTGACACAAATTTTCGCAAAAGACATCACACTGTCCAAATCCTTCCAACCATCAACATTCAGAAATCTAAAAAAAAAAAAAATCAACCCCCTATATCTTCCACTAAAAGAACCACACCACCAAACTCCAACCTTAATGCACACTTTCACGAGACTATACTTATAGGAATCAGCACAAGTCCACGCGACAAGACACCCCGTGCGAGATTCGGTCGCACTAGCTCCCGGCGTAAAACTGACGTTACCGCCGCCGCTGCAGGGCCGCAAGCAAGGCGCAGACGTATACACGTATACACACAGACAGTCTCTCTCTCTCTCTCTCTCTCCTCCCTTC
>UCQR01037567.1:0-18983 GCA_900474235.1 Cecidostiba semifascia | reverse complement strand
CGCTCGCCCCGGCAGACTACTCAATCACCGTTTTATAATTCAAAACGCTGTGGATAGATTGGGAGCGCTGGGAATTTCGAGAATTTGTTTATTCGTGCAAGAGATTTTGGGCTTGCTATATAAAGCAAGATTTTGTCGTGCAATTCAAGGCGACTCTTATCGAGATTGAAAGCCATTAGCTGATTAAATTGTATACAGAAATCAAATCTGAATTTCATGTGTCAAGTTATTGTAAAAATTCGAGCAATATCTCTTTTCTCTCCGCGCAGCAAATCAATTTGATTCTAAAATCTCCACGACAAAATTGCTGCTTCCGGTTTGCGTATATGCATCACTTTTTCTCGGTATCACAGTAGCTTAACGAGGGAAAATGCGCGCTACCGCAATATTTTCGCGAAGCGCCCCCCGTCGCTTTCTAAACCTCTCCGCAAAGAAAAAACTGCAGCCACTGCGCACGTATAAGGGATTATAATATTGAAAAGCGCCTCGGAGCCGGTGCAGAGATTTTTATGGCATTCCGCAGGCTCGGCGGAAAATCCAGAGCTGCAAAAAAAAAGAAAAAAAATCAATAATAATCCCGCGGCTGGCCTCCCGATAGCTCGGCAAAATACGTCTCTCGCTTGTGTATACATATATATGCAGAGCAGCGGGTGAGCGAGGCGTTCGCGATAGGACGTCTCTTTACGAGCAATATCTAATGGATTGCATCGGGAGAGAGAGAGAGAGCGCACAGCGTTAAATTTGACGTTCACGATTATTGCGCGCCGGCCGTACCGAACCTGCAGACACGGAGAGAGACAAAATTCTCTCTCCGGGCGAGCGAAACGACTGGCATGGGGTGCAGTGTACTGCTACGGGGGTTCGTTCGTTCACCGAAAGAGAGAGACAGAAAGAGAGCGAGAGTATTTTCAGGACTCAGTTTTAACGCAGGAGCACGTTAATTTTATAATCCCCGGCAGCAGCGAGAGCGAGCTGCCTACTGGATTTGAGAGAGAGCGAGAGCGACAGGAAAAAGTTACGAGCGTCGTTTCATTCGTTCCGGCTGAAGCTGCAGTCGCGCATTCCGTATTTCAGGCCAGATGCCCGCGCAAATTACCGCCGACCGAGTAATGTCAAAAAAGGGTTCAAGCGCAATCCCATCATTGCGGCTGACGGGAATACAACAGATACATATATGCTACTGCAGCAGCCTAGAGGCGTGTAGAGAGTGGGAGAAGAGTCTTTTATAGCATAGAACGAGTGACTCTCGAGTCTCGGTGAGTGGTGGTTCGTCGTTCTTTTTTTCAGGGTACAGGTGTGTGCCTCATCCAGATTACTTCGTTTAATTTTCCGGGATCCGGAGCCGCGATGGTGAATACTTGTACATCGTTTTGAGATAATTGCGAGTGCCGAAAGTAATAACTCGCTTGATGGATGGAATGTATCAAATCTTTGTAATTGTAAAGTAAAAGTAATATATAAAAATGATTATGCGCAAAAGAAATAAATCATTATGTTTTCAATGGAAACACTCTCTTCTTGACGTGTATACACTCGCAAGTAAAGAGCTACAACAGCAGAGTCTCGAGTCTCATTCGCAAATTACTGTAATTACTCCAACGGTACGTTATACTTTTCTCTCAACCCCATCGCAGCTGAACAACAGAGCGAATATTATCATCGTCAGGCTCTTCCTTCGCTTCACCGTTAATTAAGTCCATGAAAAAGCTCGCACGCAGCATCAGCAACGCCAAGATCATCTCCCCGAGAAATAAGGAGAATAATAAGACGTCTCCTGGCTTCTCGCGCTCCTGCAGTCGCACTTCACACCATATAATAAATTCATAAATAAACAGACGCGCGCGCGCGCGACCCTTAGCACCTCGCTCTCTATACTCTCGCAAACGCACGCGGCTCTCCGTAACAAAGTTACGTTTTATACGAAGCGTGCTTTACGCGCTCCCCTCTGCGAAAATACACACGCCAGCATTTACTTCGCGCGACTCTTCGCGCAAGAGTATACGGCCGAGAACGGAGCATCTCGTAAAAGGGCCGCGTCTTTGGCTGTTGCGCGAGACTCTGCGGATGGATGTATAAGTATATATAGTGCGCGGCGGCAGTAAGTACACTTACCGACGACTCGAATTCGTAATGTGCGGGAGAAAGGGTTTTAGAGCAGGCCACGCGCAAATTTTCCTCGGGCTGACGCACTTGGACTTTTATATTCCTTGTGTATATATACATATATAGTCAGAGGCGAACGCCTGATGTAAGACCCTGGTGCTGCGGGTACAGCGATGTTATATGTCAGCCCTTTTATGTCGGCTGAATGATGGCCGAGGAACCAAAGTGTGTCCGCTGCGCATAAGTTAGTCAGTCTTATATGGCGAGCGGAGTGTATGCTGGAGCCGCGGAATTCGCATGTTTATGTTGAGTTCGTGGCATGCGATATGTTGACTAAGAGATTGAGGATGAAATTTTGAAGGAATACACCAGCGTACGTTTTATTTTCTCGCGTTAGGATCAGGCGGGGTGACGTTTTATGTGTTTATCATATGGGCTTGTAATAAAATGAAATTTTGGTTTTTTCATTTATCTTCATAGACTTTTGATATACTGTTTGAAGGTGAACGGATATTTGAAAAAGTGTTGGTTTTATTAATTTAAAATAATGCTTGAATTATTATTTATGGTTGCAATTTGATTAAAAAAAAAGATCCACGATAAAGTCGTCGAGGGATACAAGCGCATCTGCATCAGAGCTAACAACCCTGATTATATGATGTGCATTTTCTTACGTTATATTTTATGAGAAAAGGTACGCCTATCTTCTCTTGTTTCTCCGCTTCGCGGTTCGCCGCGCGATTACCTACGCTGGCGCACTTTCTGCTTAGCTCCTTTATGTTGATGCGATGTACATCCTCCTTTTTATCCGTAAGTATAAATGAGTAAATATTTCTATTATACAGTTTTTAATACAAAAATTATAATCCAAGGATTTTTATTAATTTTGTGAATAAAGTTCCGCATTCAATGCAAGTCTCGCATGCGATAGAAAGCCACACATCTCGCACGTGCGGCAAATCATCAAAGCAACTTTCAATATGAAATATTTTCCCTTTCACCCCTCCGCGCGCGCTCTATACTCCGCGAGCTCCATATCGTGTCGTCAGGGCAGGTCGTTCCTCTTAGTCCAGCTACCGTGCACCTACCACCATCCTACGCAGTCTTTTTCTCTCTCTCTCTCTCTCTCTTTCTCTGCGGCCGAGGGATATGACGCCGCGGTTTTAATTAAGCGGGATGAAAGTTCGTGCGCGCACGCATGTGTGCCATCACCTTTCTTTCTTCTCGCTCTCACCCCTTCTGCCAGTGCGAGGGGTAGGTAGGTAGGTAGGTGGGTAGGTAGGTAGGTGTATCTGAGCCTCGCTACTCGTTCCTCGCACTTTTATGCACCCTTCTATACGCTTCTTTCTGAGCGCGCTGCGGCGCCTCCAGCATCAGCGGCTTTTACATCGCTGTTGCCGCCCGCGCGATACGATGATGACTCCTCGTTGCTGCTGTCCTTCTTATTCCACGGGGTTTATGTGCGCAGTAGTAGACACTTTCTCCTTCGTTTTATGCCCTTTTGAACCGCCCTTTTTTTGGTCCCTGCGATTTAGAATAGTTTGCCGGATTCTTTTTCTGTGTCGGCAGGTTACCGGGTCTTCTTGCAGAGTATAGAACCAAGAAGAGTAAAAGAAGATGCAATGAAACTTATGGCTCGATTATTAACTACTTTAACATCCAAGTTGATTCTTCAACCGAAAAATCATGCTTGCCTTTGCCATATAGGTTTTAGGAGTTCAAGATTGACCTGAGAGTTTCTTCGATTGACTCGTATTGTGGTTATAGCTGGATCAATGAAAACTTGTCCACTGTGTCGTAAAGTCTACATTCTCATGACGATGTATACACAATTCCATACCCGTCGCGAATATAATATATACTATATTCGCATCAGTCGGGCGGTATCGAAACTTCAAAGAAAAAAGCCACGTTCCCATAAAGTGCACTGTGTGTGTTCACAGAAAACAAGCTTCTCCTTTCGTCGAAATTCTTTCTTTCGCTTTCTCTCCCTATTCTCCCTTTCCGAGTATGTGTATGTATATATCGAGTAGCTAATCAATCGCCGGACTCTTGACTTCCCTTGACAAATTATACGCTTGGTCTCTGTGTGTGTCCTCGACGACCGATAGAATGCACTTTCGCGACTCTGTCTCTCCCTCTCTGCCCCCTTCCGTTATATTCCGTTTCTTATATATGCACATGCAAATGTATAGCAGGCTAGCGCAGGGAAAATTCCTTTGTGGAGTGCACCGCCGATGGTCGGCAAACCCTCTCTCTCTCTCTCTCTCTTTCGCTTTGTGTACCGAGAGAGTGAGAGAGAGAGAGAGAGAGAAAAGAGCTTAGGGTAGCAACGACGCGCTAGCGCGACTCTTTTGCATCCTGCTGAAGCTTTGTTTCATTCTTTCTTCGACTATTGCGGCTTTGGGTCTCGTACTTGCATTATGCTGCGGTTGGCTAGCGATGACAATGCAGGCTTTCAATTGCAACGACAGACTTATACCCGCGGTATATGCAAGCATACGTATTTTGTGGAAAAAAAATTGAATAATTAAAATTTTCATATATTATTGCGAGTTTTATCATTTTGTAAACAAGTATATAATTATAAACGAATTGCGGAACAATATGCAATCTGATAACTCCATTGTTGAGCTCAGTGTGTGTATTAAAAAGTTAACGAGGCCGTAATAGATTTAAAATCAATCTGCAGTAAGTCCAAGTATAAGAACAAAGAAGAAAATTACTCGAGCAAATCAACTACAGGTGCCGCACCAGAACGTTCGCAAGTGTCGCGCGTCATGATGCACCACATCTCAATAAAAACACACACCTTTGCAACACTCCTTTACATCATAATACTAATTAGATACGAACATAAGCGGCCTACGTCCGCAGAGTCATTACACCTGTATAATGAGCTGCACGCCCGATTGGCCACTAATAACCCCATGCAGCACTCGTACTCAGCGGGATCGATCCCCCGCATTGTTACTCCCTCTCGTCGTCACCTTTTACCTCGGATTGGTTTCGCCCTGCGCGTCATTACGTATAGGTTCGCGCGCAATTACGCGGCAGTCTTTATAGCCCTTGCTTCTTTCGCGCATATAGTCTTGGTATATTATGCCCACGAAGGACGTTGCCCCGGAGGCCGCGCTGTGTGTTGCTCTGCGCGTCAAGAGCTTTGGCACCACTGGCATACATGCTCACTAGTCGAGTGAGATCCAAAGGGCACACATACACACGGATACATCTCTTTCGCACTTATACGCACCGAGCCAGCTTGTTAATCCACGCATATATACATAACGGGGCAAAAGAGCGCGCTCACGGATACATATTATACGTGCATCACGCATGAGGCAGGGAGCGAGATCACGCGCGCGAACAAGACGTACATGTGCGCGCACCTACGCAGCATGCAAATAAATATGCCATGTACGCGTGGGTGGGATACACACATAAGCGCCGGCCGGGCGCATGGGGTGCGCGCGCTATATGTATATACTGCAGCGTTGCGAGCGAGCGCCGCGGGCTGCAACAATAGGCTCTCCGCGCTGTCTCCATGGTAACCCCATCAATCCCTTAGCAACAGCTTGAGGTCTTAAAGGAGAGAGAATCCGAGCGGCTTCCTCCTCCGCTATAATATATATGCAGCTGGGTATATATCACCGGGAGGAGCAGGGGGGAGTGAGAGAGAGAGAGAGGTGCATGCGAGTCTTTATAGGCATGTATCGGAGGAGGAGGCTTCAGCTTCTTGTTCGCGTTCGCGAGTATTTAGCGAGAGAGGCAGAGAGAGGAGAGGGATAGAGAGAAAGAGGAGGCCCGAGGGGGATGGCGCTTCCGGCTGAGATCACGCTGGAGAACGCTCTTCCGGTTTCTCCGTGGCGCGCCCCTGCATATTTCCGTTTGCGGCTACGATACTATACGGAGAGAGGAGTATAACGTGGCTGGTGCGGATCGACGGGAGGAATTACCCGCGAGAGAGAGGGATGATGAGACGCGCTTTCCATCAAGAGCGGCCGCGTGTATGTAATCGTTATTGCCGCGCGCGCGGCTATTATATTTTTCTTCGGCGCTTTTTGTGCGCGTGCAGGCTTAATGACGCGCGCGGTAGCCAGTGCGTTGAGTCGGGGGAGTATATACTTATATATGCGATAATCGGCTTTTACGTGCGGCTTTCAATCTTTGCCAGGCGATTATGGCGATGATGACTGCGAGTATTATTACCGGTAAAGAAGAACTTGAGAGAGCTTTCTCAAAAATTTGAAGTATATATTGCGTTGATTGAAAATTCATATCTCGAAAAGATGACGTTATTCACTTTAATCTTTCCAATAACTGCCAGTCAGAGTTTCACGCTATGATGAATCAGAGTTTATAAAGGGTTTCATCCAGTGAATGGACTCTGTGGGCAATTAATCGCTCACACATGACAGCATAATTCCAAGTGATTTTTACGAGTCACAAAAGGGTGATTATCACTTGCCATTTTAGGTAAACGAACTGTAGACGCAAATTGAATATCAGAGAATATTGTATGCCGCAAATTTGGAATAAAGAACCAAATACATATTATATTTTTAGAAACATGAAACTCTTAACGACTTGAATCCATCTGCGAGACGCAAAAACACCACATTATCTTCGAAGAGAAATGATATCCCCCTAGTCCATGCATCCTTTGAGCAACTCCTTTCATTAATTATAATCTCTTTTATTTTCGTTTGCTTCGCATCCCAAGCGAATAAATAATATAAGTGCCGTTTCTTTCGTGCCGTGTAAAGAGCTCACTTGCCGCTCCAGATAAAGTCCGTGGCCATCTTGCGCACTCTTTTGCCCTGCGAGAATCCTGCTTTTATCTTCTACCATTTTTCCCTTGCTCTTTATTTTCTTTGTTTTCCTTTTCATCTTGGCATTGCCTCTTCATTTCAACTTCGACATATACGAGCGTCGAGCTTCTTTAACATGTGTTGTTGTATCACTCATCCAGATTTATAAATGAAGATTCTTGGTTTCTGAAGACTTATTTACTCTTATCATTTCGAGCTGACTGATGATATAAACAATAATAGCTGAATTTATCGATGAGTGATTTCTTCATAGTGATGGAGTTGTATATTTTTTACAACTGAAATTTAATCTCTTCATAATTTCACACCTGTCTGCAAACTTTTCCTTTGCTTGACAATTCTATAGCTTACAACGTCAAGTTACGAGGCAGTAGCGAGGAGCGGCGAATCACTCTCTTGCGCAATTAAATATTTATCAAGAGCGAAGAAATTCTCTCGAGCCACTTGTGCTATAACGTCGCGGAAGGAAGCCGTCTTCCGCTTATCAGATGCGCGTCGACAGCTCACAGTACGGGCAAAATTAGGAGCCTAATTAGGAGCTGCGCGAAATTTCGGATATCTCGAGGAGAGAAGGAGACGTCTTAACGTCGCGTATATACTCCAAGCTGTGAGAGAGAAAGCGTAACGCTGAGTAGGTAGACGTAACCTGATGGACAGGAGGACAAGTCTCGTAATCTTCAAGTATGCGAGTTTTAAAGGTGATGAAATTGCGCTTCTTCATCGTTTTACAACTTGACAAACTTTGTCCTAATATTTTTACTGGTTTAACTAATTTGAATTAACAGTAACTAATTTTAACTGTTCCTATCTACAAATTACACGCCAAATTCTCATTTCGAAACTCGGGGCCATTATAGACCGCAGCTTCGCTACATTAAACGTGTCGGAACTACAATAGACAATCGACAAGTTTCACTAGCAGCAGCAGCAGTCTACTATATGCGCATCCAAAATCCAAAAATTAATTATTTCCCAATTACAAATAGCCGTCTGTCAGCGTCCATCGATCGACACCATCTCTCAGTCCCATGTAACTCCGCAAACAATAGTCCAAACTCGGGTGCTACACGCATATATCTACGCAGACTCTGCATTACGCAGTGTGAGGGCTTCCGTTAGCGCGCATACGCACCTATAGCCTACCTATATATAGACGTCGAGAGGGGCTGCAAATAGTTGCGGCGATTTCGATATCAAGGCAGCGCCGGCGGCTCTCGATACAATATATATACACACGCGCTAGCTTACACTTTATAGGACTTTCCCGTTTGCATCGGACGTTGATTAATGGCACGCCTGTTGCAGCGACCGGGCCCGCGCGTTACAATGCAATTCGCTTTATACGTCGCTCGAGTCGGTGTGTTTGCTCGCGGAGTGACAAAGCCGTGACAAGAGTGACGCGCTGACGCCCGCTATGAGCGCGGACAACTAATTAATCATTCTCCGAAACGATGGACGCCTCTGCGCCCACCATCGCACGATGATACAGAATGCGCTTTCGCCCGCTCTTTTTCGAGCCTCGCTCTCTTTATTGCACAACCCTTTCGTGTGACACGAGTTTGGCTATATCTATATGTATGCAGAGAGCATAATACATGTGTGATGCATATATAGTGGTATAGAGCTTCGGCCAAATGCGCATTTCTGACGTCTGAATTAGGCGCTCGTTTTTAGCCCTTTTTTTCTGCATCAGCCGTTCCACCCTTCGCATACATAACAATAATAATAATAGATTTATTTTGGTGAAAAATTCCAATAATTACATTGTATACTATCTTCATTGCACATATTAATAAATACGTCAAAAATATCATATATCAAGTCGCTCATATATCGAGTCGCGCGGTACCTGTATGTAAACATGTAGGTCATCCGCGTAAAGTATATGTCCATGTCACGTCCGTCAAACATATCCCGAATGTCATTGATATACAGACTAAACAGCAGGGGACCAAACACGGAACCTTGTGGAACACCAAGATTTGTAGGTACCACTCTTTGCTGTAACCTGTTGTTTTCTTTCCCATATATACGAGTGAATCCAACAAAGCGCCGAGCGAGAATATCCCATGCTGCCCAGCCTCCGTAACAGTAGTAGTATATATAGCATACACCACACACACACACACACACACACACACACACACACACACACACACACACACATATATATATACATATATAGTAGTATAGTAGTATAGTAGTATATATAAAAGAAGAGTGTGCCATTGTTTACGCGCTCGCGCGGAATTGAAATTGTGCCGCGGCGCGTACGGTGTATGTATCGGGTTTCCACTGCGTCATGCTGAATTTTGGGTGCGGGAGAGATCTTAATTAGCATTGAGTGAACGAAGTGGTGGGTAGTTTTACGCTTACTGCGGGGTTCATAAAGTAGCATAGGTGTATAGAATGTATATACGCGTGACGCTGCGGATAAAGGGAATCGTTACCGACTAATTACGAGCATAAAGAGTTAATTTGGAGAGTTCTTTGTCGGGCAGATGTGCCGCTTGAATAAGCGATGCATCGCTGATTGTTCTTCGATTAGCCTCTACGACAGCTACTTTTAGTTTTTCGAATAGTGTTTATCTGGTCGTAAATATACTGCACCTCTATAAATGCGATAAAAAAAGTCATTTCAGATTGAATTTACGTAACTACGACAGATATATGCGTTTGACGCGAAAAATCGCTTCACTCGGTCAGTTGATCGCCCATACAGCTATCTGTGCTGCAACCTTGTCGACAAATCGCTTGAACTCAATGTATTCGGAGCAAGTTCGCGGGATGCGTTTTGCATTGCGTCGACGCGACAATGAGCTCGTCCGGTGCGCGTGAGATAACGGATCGCACAGCTCGATAAGGACTGCCTGATGCATTCGCATTCACACTTTGTTGGACACTGGAGCGAGGTGAATAATCGTTTCCATGAAAACGAAACGGTTATGCCAGGAGTGCAAGCATTTTTGAGTTCTCTCGCAGTTCTGTTGACTTTTTTTTATTTCGCAGTAGCAGCGTTTTGAATGGTGAACGGATGACCGTATCTTTTATGGGATATGCTGTCTTTACGCGTAAAAGTCCTCGTAATGCTTTGTGAGGTATGATAGGATTTGATATGCGATGTCTGCGTTTTTGAATATTGATATACGTTATTTAGCGTGTAGTTCCATTTTAACATAAAATAATATAATGAAAACATTTGTTCATCAAAATGATTACGTTGATCTACTATAGAAATGCGACATAGAAAATACTTTTAGAAAAGAGGGATTAACTACTTCTTCTCACTGTCGATTATTCATTGCCATATTCATAATTCAAGTCGGTCTTCACTCACCGGACACTTAGCTCGGAGAACTATAAATAAAGTTCGGTCGTAAATTCCCGAGCCCGAGGAAAATAAGATCGAAAGAAGAAAAAATAAAGAAATGGGGAAGCTCGAGCGACTATAGTCAATAAAAAGACGCAATAGCAAATAAATATCACAGTAGACCCAGAATCAGATCAGCGCGGAGCAAGAAAAATTCGGATGTCCGTGGCAATTCCCTTAAACTATTGAAGTCGATCCAGTTTACCCTTGGGAGCGTAACGCTCCGCATGTACACATTCAGGTACCTAATACTTTAACCCGAAGTCGCCTCTTTTAACGCACTGAAGAGCTATGGTCCGCTCTCAGCAAGTTTTTTATATGTTTGCTATTGATACATTAGTCGATATAAGCAATTTCTTAGAAGTATATCTTTTTATTTGCTATATGAATAGCTATTAAATGGATCTGCAGATATGTTTGGAGAAATCGTTTTATCCTTATCGAGACTGAACTGTGTACACGTTCTTAACAATTTAGTTTAGGTTAGACTCTCAACAGTTTTTAATAAAAAATTTTAGCGTGCAACAAGCTTTAAATTTTGATTTTAAAAAGTCGCAATTAGAGTCCCGAGATATTTCGCAACGCGCATATTTAGAAAAATCTCAAAAATTTTGATAACCTCATTCGAGACCGCGATGGAGATTCAAGATTATCGAACAGGAGATTATCTGAGATATGAAAAGATTCAAAAGTGTCGATACAGCCAAAAGTTTGTTTCGCCAACGTGCAGATCGTGAAATGCATTAATACTTTTTAAGTCGACTCTCGAGAAGTTTTTTCAGCTACTCCTTGTCTGGCGCGCGCTTCATTTCTCGATATACCCCCGCGCTCCGACTATTCTATTTTTCCCGACCATTAGTAGCAAAGGAAGACATCAGCTTCCACTCAGCGATTACTGAAACCTTATTTGCATAACACACGGCGGCGTTGGCGATTTACATTTTATTTGAATCGCGGTAATCGATCGAAACGCTCCCGGAATTAAGCGCGCTCAGCGCGCGCGATTGCACACGAGCCTTGCCAAAGTATCAGATGCTTTTGCTTGCGAGCCACTGCGTTATTTGCATACGCTCAGAAAAGCGCTTCCGAGTGTATTTATAGCCTTTAAATTAAAATGATTTGAGTGTACGTATGACATTATAATAGACAGCTAATTTTATTATGATTTATTATTAAAAAGAATAATTAGAATTGAAGATAAAATAGTCGATTACGCACACATATATATCGCATACATAGGAATCGAAAAAAGCTACACGGTCACAGTATGCAAATCGGAGGTTATTCAAGCGAGATACGGTTGTCGCGCACCTCATCGCTCGATGGCGGGTTGCTCGCTTTAAATAAAAATAAAGTACCGAAGAAGAGGGACCTCGGTCTGAGCGATGCATTAGCGAATGGGAAAATGTCGAATATAAATGCGCAGCATTTTAACGGGACAAGGCGCCAATCCGAGACGAAGCGAAAAACCAGCCATGCTGATTGAATCCGGACAAGAGATAAATGACGCTTAGGAATCCTAATTACTTTAAAAGCCGATTCGATGGGTAGTATAGGATTTTTGTCGTAAAATTAATTTAAGAAAAAAAGAGAAACGTCGTCGATGATTACCACTAGTTTCCGCACCACGAATGTCTGACCACATCTGACTATTATCTACTGCAGAAAACTGTCAATAGATATTCTGTATAATTTGCTTGTTAGCACATAAATTGTTCTTTTTTGCGAGAAGAAATTCGAAGATACAGAGAGTTACTTTGATGAACACAGACATAATGTGTATATAAACAACCAATTAAAGTATTGATTCTTTCAACCCAATAAATCTAAGAAAGTTTTTGAAACAAAGTCGTCTAATTACTTCAGCTCGCAACTGAGCACACAATTCTCCATAAATCAAAACCAACATAGTTCGCGAGCGTACCAAAACTCCGGTCGACTATATCTACAGACGGAGAGCATACGTTTCGAATTTCCAGTCCAAATTTTGCGGCTTCGCCTGTACGCGCGCATACCCGCGTACACACATGCATAAGTAAAGCCTTAATTAATTTACGTCTCTGGTGAAGAGTATACGATCCTCTCTGCTATATACCGCCTCCGCCCACAATAAGAACGACGCTACTCTGCAGAGGAGTTGCATGTGCGCGACGAAGCTCGCTCTCGCGCGTATATCCTCGATATGTCGGCCGGAGGCGAGTTAACGCTCGGCCAGGCAACCTTTGGCCATCACAGGCTATCTTGTCCAGAAGGGTTAGATTAGATACGTCGTTCACCTCGGGCCATATATCTGTTCGAGCCTGTCTTTCCCCGTACAGCCACACACGTGCGCGCGTCTGTGTGTACGGCCCCCTGTATTTATTGACCATGCGTGTCCACCGATTCGGCCCCGTGCCTCTCGCTCGTACGTATACGTGTGTGTGTATGTGTGTGAGTGTGTGTGAGCGCGACAAAGCGCGAGACCGTTTCCGTGTCTGGCGCACGCACATGTGAGCGAAGGAGAGGTGGGGTAGGTAAGGGGATCGGAGAATCCGCGAGGGCGGCTACTGAGTTACGGGGCTGCGGACAGAGTGATGCATTGCCCGCGCAGAGCTGCGAGAGCCCAAGGACTCTGTCTCTCTCTCTCTCTCTCTCTCTCTCTGTTCACAGAGCGGTAGCGGCGCGATGGTGGTCCTCCCGCGGGAATCGAACCCTTACCACCTCACACCATTAGACGCGACGGCGGCCCGCTCGCGGTGCGACAGCGAGGAACGCCCGGTGAATTATTGGAATATCGACGCCCACGGGCATTAAGTGCTTCAATTAGGAATATTATTGCGAGCTACTCGCCTGTGTGTTGCAAATTTTAATTTGTTTAGACTACTACATCGCTGGTGTGAGCTGCGACGGAGACGTATTAAGAAAAGCTTGCTTTTACTTTGATTAACGAAGATAAAAACTTTTAATTAGTCGTATAACGGATGCACTCACGGACGATAATAAAATCACAACTCTTTCTTCAGTGCAGCAGCAGCAGCAGCAGCTAATTGCAACTGAATCCCTATCTCTCGCTCCATCGAATATCGCATTAATATATATAGTCATCAAAGACTCCGCACCGGCGAATGAGAACTCTATATATACGCAATGAAAAGGTTATCACGCGCCCGTACAAAGCAACATTGCAAATGAATTTCAATTCTATCGGGCTTTCAAAGGGTAATTCCCTCCTCGGCGTCTTGCACACACCCCGAGAGCCGGCTTCTGCAGCCCAGGCACACTTGACGCGCGCGCACTAATGAAAACCCTCCTCTCATTCTTCTCAATTATCTGTCCAAACAATCGCGCGGCTCTGAAATACCGCGTGCAAAGCTATAGGGGGGAGCGAGGCGAGAAAGAGTATATATAAAGTATAACGGCGACGCGAGTGAACCCTTTCAGTACGACGGACGCGTGAAGTATTATATAAGCTCATCGGAGAGAGAGAGAGAAAGAGCGAGGTGACACTTTTTAATTGGACAGATCAAACGCCGATTAGCCGAGAAGAGGGGCACCGATCATTGGGACGTAAAAAAGCTTCTGGCTCGCCTCCCTGTGAAACCCGATGCCGACTACTATGTGCTCCTAATACCTATACGAGAATCAGATCGGACTTCGAAATGAGCCTACGAGTTTCCGCAAGGAGGCTCGAATAATACGCGCTCGGCACAATTGCTCTGCGGGTGGCCCTAGAGGAGCACGGCAAAAGTGAAACGATAACTGCAGCCTAAGCTACACCAGGGGCAATAAAGCCAAAGTGCCGACCGAGATCCCGCGAGTCGATATCGCCCGCATCGCCGCGGCATCTGCTCTGAGCATCATCCATTGCCGCGGCGTCTGTTACTCTGTCCCTCGCTCACCTCATATGCATATTACCTATACGGTTATGCATACATGTGTGAGCTAATGTTGTATCTATAGTGAGAGCGTCTTAGCTTGCGGTACAAGAACGGCTGATTTACGATCCTACTAACGCGAGCGTGGTAATGGATGGTAAATTGATGATCGAGTTTTTAAGTATATAAGAGGCAAAGGGTGCATTTTTGTTATAATAAATAAATAATATTATTTACGCATACACATGATTTGTATTTGTAACGTATAGATGCATGCACGGACTAAACGAAATTTGGTTGTATCAGTAGATAAGAGCCTCGACAGTGAAAAATCCTTTTGACACCAACAACACAGCATTGCACCGAGCAGAGCGCGCACGTCCCACAGTATTTGCTCCGAAATTTATTGGCTTGCTAGGCTGCAGGATTTTGCGTCCGCAAATTCACCCTCGCGCGCGTACTATAACCGACAGCGAGGAAAAAAAATCTGCGCTTCTGGTCAGATTGCGACGAGGAACACAGCTGGAATGCTTTTTATTAAGCCCGCACGTCTGTGGCAAGTCCTGCAGTTGTGGGTGAAGCGCAAATTTATATATCGACGGTCGACAGGGATGGGCGGAGACGTATCAGGGTAGTAAGTGTGGCTGAAACTTGTGTGCTCGGTGGCACTCAAGATTTCAGGGGTTGATTAGTTGCAGTGCTGGACGTGTCGTTGATTAACGATCTTTTAATTGCTTGCTTTTTGCGATGCATAAATCAGGCTCAATGCCTGATTATTTATTTTTTTAACTTTATTTATTAGTGCAAAATGTACAATTAGAACTTCATCTTGAATATAGAAAGTTAAATTTTTTGATGCATCTAGAGATATATCCTTCTTTAAAGTGCAAACTTTTATAACAGAGCCGATCCCGCTCAGTAACTTTGCTTTATTCGTATAAATCCAAGATATGATCTTCTTATACTGCGGTTTCACGCTGCATCATGACAATATCGTTTTTCCTGAATGCTTACTCGGAAAGTCATCACAGTCATTATGAAGGTTTCAGTGTCCTCTATACAATGAGGTTACAATTATGAAAAGGAAAGAAAGTATAAAATTGATTTCAAGGTTTAAATGCGCTTCTTATCTGCGTACATTAATCGAAATGATCAGCAAGCGATAAGAAGAAGAGAGCACGTGTTCATGTTCTGCGCAAATTGGAACAGTTTTTAAATGTCAGGTTACCAAACGCGTTCATAAAGAAAGGAGAAGTTTTGACTCTGTAAATTACTCGTATAGCTTTATTTTAGTGTTATCTAAATTGTTCGTGATTATTATAAATGCGATTATTCTTGCCTCTTCTACAAAAACTAAGTTTTTACCCATACTTACTCACTAGAAGAATTTCCCTTTGTTCCATGCTTGTATAAGCAAGAGTATTAAAAGAATCCATTTACAAAATGAACGCAACTCATCAGAATGACCAATAAAAAGTAATGAGTAAATACCTTTCACCCAATATATTTTTTCATATAGTACGACTTCGATTCTGGAAACAGTAATTTTTATGATCTGAATCCGTCACCAACGTGCCACCCATCCGCTTGACACCATATTAACATGTTCCATTTGCCACAATTACACATCAAATCGATATGTCGCACCGAGACCCTAAACGTACGCACGCCTGTATATAAGCACTTCCCACAAAAGTCGAGGCGCATGAAATTCGTGAGAAAATTCGCACCATCGGCCGACACTCGGCGCTCGGACAATAAAAGCGACGACAACCCTCAGTGTATTTCCTTTTATTGTATCCGTGTTATCGTTCTCTAATATCGTCCGATCTTCCGGCCTATGTCTATACGTGATGGGGGTCGCAGTTTGGTGTGGAAGGGTCGAGTGCCCAGTGGCGGCGATGATTGACAGAGAAAATACTCTTACCGCGCCCAAGAGATGTAGGGAGATCGAGAAATAAAGTTTGGCTACGTGATAACGGATGAGAAAAGGTTCATCGTGTCAAATTGGATGCTCGATGTTTTGATGCGTGCGTCAGGTTTCATAAAGGCGCGCGAATTGACCGGAGAAGAGTCGGTGACGGATTAATATACATGAAATGAGTGTTCATCTTGCACGTGTTATAATTTTACGAACACGTGTACATCGCAATAGTTAACCTTTCACTATATTATTACGAGCGAAATAGTCACAAGCAGCATTAAAATCAGCTTTGTTGCGTCGTTCATTAGAGGCAAACAGGAATACGTAAAATACTGAATAAACAAATTGGCCGATCATAAAACGCAGCAAGCAAAATGACTACTAGCAATTTAACAAAACAATCGGTCATAAATCCATAAAGCAGTACAGTGCCTATACGCCATCAGAGCAAAACAAAGAAGTATCAAATCGTGAACGCTAATTAAAAAAAAGGGCGCTCATAATGACTGCATAGAGGCTGAGAGAAAGGGATGATCAACTGCGTTCGTATAGCATGAGAAACCCATACTGTAGAAAGAGACGGAGCATTTGAATATATGGCGAACCGTCGGTGTCGCCTAGCCGAGCGAAACGAGTCACGAGCTGCTAATACGCTTTCGCTTCCTGCCATTAATTATCGTCGGCAGCTCGTAAAAGCGACGTCGAACAATATGCCAATGATTTTCTAGTAGGTATATACACTCGCTATATACCGGCGAGAAAGACAGATACATCGATCCTCGAGTGCAGGAAGAATCGCGCATTAGTTACAGACCATTTTGCTACCAGGCGTGACGCGCACGCTTTTTGTGATCGTTAATTCGAGTTGTTGTCGCTTTCCCGCGCCCCCTTTTTTTCACTTGCGTGCGTGTGTCGTCCCCGGCAGTCTGAGATGACGGGGTTGTGGTGCTTTCCCCTTAGTGATATAGTCTGTGTGTGTGTGTTTGTGTGTTTTAAAATCCAGCATAGTCGCGAGAGCGCTAGCGCGCTCGTCGGCCACGTGGCCAGATAGGGGCGGCTTTTGATGCTTCAGATCGTCTCGACGTCGACGCTTTGGAACGGGATGTGTACGCACAGACAGAGGTTCTATGCACGGCCCTTTGCGCTCGCCGAAAAAGGCTTCGACTCACTGCTTCGTGGGCGATTTGTGACTGAGTGGCGTAATCGGAGGCTGGAGAGAGGATGTAATCCATGTTGAAATAACAGCGTTCTTCAAAATTAATTACGCCTATATAATTCTTTTGAACTTTGTTGGTTGAGATGAAATAGACATCTGTATAGCTTTTATTTTCTGATGTATAGAATAACAATTTATAAAAAGAATTTTTAGAATATCCATAATTATTCTGTGACTAAGCATTTGTGAATTTCGAATTCCATATTTAGTCTCGATGATTGATATATACCGGTTTCATCAGCACAACAATATAAATCTATACGAAGAATGTGACAGTACAGTAAATAAAGAGAAAAGAGTTTGTGTGGTATAAAATGCACATGGATACATTTGCCCTGTACTGTTGCGTCACATGAATCGTCGCGCGCGAAATTAACGTTCTGCTGCACAGCACGTGGTGCGCTTACCGCGCTCTAACGCATGCAAAACACTGAGGAAAGATGCTTCGCTTGAGAGATGGCAGGCTGACATTTTGCTTTTCCGTTAACTTCTTCCAAAACTCGGGCTTTTCTGCCATCTCTTATTTGCTTTAAGTACGTACGTTTTGCTTTTTTAAAGTAAGAAAAGAATTCTTAGATAATTTAAAAAAATTTTCTATGAATACATGCGTGAGACTTGTTTTAAGATAAATTTTGAATTAGCTGATGACTACTAAAATTTTATTATGACTGACAGCGAAGCTAATGACGCACGTATGCTTCCTTAAGTGAACAGTGCACAAATGAACCACTATTAAAAAGGGTTGGAGCGTGAAAATCTATTTGTCGTGAACATATGCGCAAAGATCAATAGTTGCCAAAAATTATGAAACCTGGTGCAGCATGAGTAAGGAAATTTATGAAAGTTGGTTCTAGAAGTCAATGTACGTCACTCCAAATATTCAAGTCATTCAATTTAAGTTATATCCTTTGTCGAATCTCTCCTGCTGTTTCGCTTTTAGCATTCTACCTGCTCAGATTTTCTTCTGAATGTTCAGAGTTCAAAGCATATTTGCCACTACTAAAATATTGTAATAACATTTAATCATAAAAAGGTGATTTTGAAAAGACTTTTGATATTATTGCATCCGATACAGTTAATCAAAGTTTAATCGAAGCGATAAAAGCACAGAGATAAGAAACAAATACTGGCTTCTTTAATCAGCTTATCATTTTTTATCAAGAATGAAAAATTTCCAATCTGTACGTTTTTAAATGACTGGCTATATAAAAAGTGTAGGAGGAAGAGCACCATTTTGATATGTAGATAGAATACAAGTTATTTTGAGAGGCAGTTTTAAACATGATTTATATCACGTGCTCGATCATCGCTCTTGTGCTGTTGAGTGTTTACTTATACTTAACAAAGAACTATAATTACTGGAAGAATCAAAATGTTCCATGTGCATCGTACGCTCTTCCTGGAATCGGACATGGATTATCATTAATTTTGGTTTGGAATAACTTGGCTATGTGGGCCGCAAAATTGTATGAAAAAATGAAAAAACACAGTATGTACGGATGTTACTTCATACAAACACCAGCTTTAGTAATTCGAGATCCGGACCTCATTAAGTGCGTTTTACTAAGTGATTTTACGAATTTTCATAACAACATGATAACTTTAAATGAGCATTTAGATCCAGTTATGATAAGAAATCCTTTTTTCGCTAAAGATGATGTATGGAAAGAATCGCGAATGATAT
>UCQR01037564.1:6567-19256 GCA_900474235.1 Cecidostiba semifascia | reverse complement strand
ACTCTGGCCGTCCGGAACACGAATCGTGTGCATCAGCGAAGAAGTAGTCCGACGCTGGCACACCGCGAGGGTTGGCACGTATATTACGGCTTAACGGCCGACGTTTTTCCGCCGTAAAGCCGTCTGCGGCGTCTGCGCGGGCTGGAACCGCGCCGAGTCAGCAAGTAAGTCGCGAGACCGGCAAATTCCCGCAATACTCTGCAGTGTGGCTCAAGAGACTATATAAGCCACACACGAATCGAGGGGAAAGCCCAGTTTAATTTGATCCATGCGGATAAGGACCGGGTATGATTGCTTTCGGGATGAGCTTGACTTATCCCTCAAACGGGGACGATCGCGAGCTTCGTTAAATATACGCTGACGCGTCGGTTTATGGCAGCATAAGCTTAATCGGTATGTAAATACTGGAGTTGTACGAAAAAAAAAGGAAGTTTTAACTCTCGGTGATTATCGCTCACTTTCACGGAACTGTAAACGGAGAATGACAAAAACTTAATCAATAGTCTCCGGCGCTCATTCGCGCCATTTACGGCGAGGGAGAAAAGCGGAACCGGTTATGGCTTAACTTTCTTAGGAAAAAACTCGACAAATCGCACTGCATTAATCAAGCTCTGATTTTCGAATCACTCCTGAGACTAATTGTAACTTTAGGAATGAAAATTCCAGGAGGTAAAAAAGCTCCGAATTCCATCGCATCCGTCGATTACTGTTTTTCTTCTTCGATTTACCGCGGGCCAAGACGCATATATAAACGCCTCGTCACACACGTGACTGCGTTCCCCAAAACTCGCGCTCGGGAAGAATAACAAATCTTTGCATTCGTCGTTGCGGTCGCGGAAGACTCGGAATTTTTCGAATTCCTAGACGCACACCTCTATAGCCCGCGCAGCTTTCCGGAAGAATCCTACTTAATTTCCATCTATAGGGATATCGTATGTACAGTATACATGACCGCAGCGAGCGATTGCTCATGCTCAGAGTCAAAAACAGCGCGAGCTATATACGCGATTCCTCCGGTTGCACCTACATGCATAAACGTCCCCGTTGGAACATGCGCTCTCGTGTGCAAATAACCATAACGCATAAGGAGGCACTGCAGCAGCCGAAGATAGTTGAATGGACGGGAGGAGGTCTCGCGGTCTCGCGATCCTGAGTGTGCAACTACTGCCGCCGCCGCCGCCGTCTCGCGACAATCCGCCGTGCGGCAAAGGTCCGCGGGCGAACGCCGTCATAAACAATGTCCCAGCAGCAGCAGCAACAGCGCACTAACAGCAACGGCAGCTCGTTTCTGTAGCGTCGCTCCGACGGCGGCGGCGGCGGCCGAGATGCCCATATTACGATACTGCTGTGCGCCTTCTCTTTCTCTCTCTCTCTCTTTCTGGTTCTGATTTACGGCTTTGGCGGGAAAACGTATGTACGCGAGCGGGTCGCAAAAAAAGGAGGGAATACGGAGATGCGATACATCGAGTATTTTTTCAAGCCGAGCACGCGCTCGGAAGGAAATTAATTGCTTATTTTGAGAGGTTAAACCGAGATGCGGGGAAAAAACGAGGAGCTGCTGGAGGAGGAACATTACGAAAATGTTGCGCCGCGCGGCTGTAGAACAGCGCGCCGGGACAAATATTTCTGTATTTATGAATGTTATTAATGGTCCCTGTTTACGGGGAGATTATGTACACTACGAGCGCGCGCGGTACACGATTTCAAATATTAAAAAGCCGTACGTTTCTCGGCGCTTTTTTCCTCGGTAGATGCGACAGCGCGCGCATAGATTCCTCATTGCGAAAAACGATGACCGTCGCCGGGAGAGGAGCAAGGACACGATTATTTTTAATGAAATATGAGGAGAGAGAAAAGAGATCGATACGGGGAAACAGTATACGCATAAGATAAAGGCAGTATAAGAAGCGGTCGGTTGGGTTCGCAAGAAATACCTGCAATTTAATGACATTCTCTGATTGGTATAACTTGATGCCAGTCACCTCTCTCTCTTTCTCTCTATCGGTATTCGATACGCGTATGTATACTGCACCGACGACATTTATGCGAAGAAGCTTGTATTATTATATACTTTCCGAGGTGCAACCATATCCATCGGACGACAAAATTTCATTCCGGAATTGAATTCAAATTTTTGCTCCAGTAGCAAAAAAAGAAAGCACGACGAACAGTGAGCCGTGTCAGTAGAAAAAAACGGCCTTTCATTACAAGCAGATCGCATTTCTAACTCGACAGGCGCAAAAATCAGGATGCGCCGCAAGAAAAAGGCTCTCTCTCTCTCTCTCTCTGCAGCTCTCGACTATATACGCGCGCACGGCGAGCCGGCAAAAAGTAAATCGCGGAGAATCAAGGAACGAGCGTAAAATGAATATCCTCCGCGTGCGATCTCCCGTCTGGTCCTTAAAAGCCTTTTTCGAGCTTTCCGCGCTTGCTGTCGCTTTTTCCTCCCCCCGTTCCGCATAATATGACGTGACGATCGGCGATTAAAGCGGCCAACGGGGGGAAAAAAAGCAGCTCGCATCGTCGAGAGGCTACCGCCGTTGTTGTTGCTGCTGCTGCTGCACCTATATAGGTATACGTATCCCGAGTCGCAGCGTCATGCTCGAGTCGCGAAAAAGCAGAGAGGAGTGCAAAAGGAGATCGACTTGCTCGGACACCCCACGGCGTTAAATACTTTGCGGCCCTGATGATGAAGATTGCGCTGCACAATGGAGTGTAATTCGACCGCTCGTCAGGCCCTTTTAATGTATTAATCTGTGTATCGGGGGTTGGCGTAGAAGTGGGTCATGATTTTCGTTAACTCGATTTCGAGAGAAATGCTTCACTGCCAATCCAGCAGCCGAAAACGCGACTCGCGCCCCCGCTGCCGAACGTCTTGAAACAGAGGAGCGGAAACAAAAAGATCCGCAGATTGCTCGAGGTTATGCCGCCCGGGGCCCAAGAGCTAATCGGCGTACGAAGCCGCGAGCACGCCTCCTTCTCCTCCTCCTCCTCCTCCTCGTTCTCTTGTCTCTCCTCTTGTCTCGGCTCTCTGACCGTGAAGCGCGCGCGTCGGCTGTAATTTAAAAAATTATGATTTAGGGGAAAACGCCGCAGACGCGTGCAGCTCAGCCCAGCGCGAAAACCTTATTAAGGGCGAGAGCGAGCGCGCGCGTGTGTGCTGCTCGCTGCTGCAGTGGACGATCGTAAAATTGCGGGAATGCCAAGTGCGCGCCGGGCTTTCTCTCTCTTTCTCCGGACACGACGTGTGTCTGCTGCTGCTGCTGCTGCTGCTGCGGCAATCTTGCGGCTCGATGTTAATAACGGCCTTTATGCGCGTTAAGGACCGAAAAATAATGGCTGCCGACGATGTCAATGGTCGCGTGATGATGGTACTGCCTTATTATTATTGATGTATACGCGGCGGCGGTGTCGTCGTTTCATTACGTGCCGTGTGTCGAGGAGGAGCTGCTTGTTTTCACGAGTTTGCGGGATTTTTGCGAATGCGAGACTCTGGCTCGCTTTGTGCAGCAGCTGGCTTGATTGTTCGCGAAGAATCGTTTAGTCGAGATTGAGTCGGCACAAAACTGGTTACAATAACACCTGTTACGTTCCACCTAAACTGCAGAGATTTTCGTGTATAGACTCATCCACAGCCGTTCGTACCACGTGATCAGAACGAACTGTTTGAGTATATACGTATAGGTATATCGCGCATGCACGAGCGAGTCGAATCGCATCAAAGCTATACAATACTCCGAGCGGTTCGTAATTTCAAAGTGAGAAACTCGAAAGCAATATAATTGCCTACAACTGCCGCCGCTAACGGCACTGATGGCGTTACAGCCGAGTAGTCCCCGAGCTAGTCGTCGCTGTTAATCTCGCATTCGCACGAGCGTAAAAGCGATTATTACTATCCATCCGCAGCGGCTGTGTTATATAATAATGAGAAGATCTCGCAGTGTTATAAAGCATCTGTTATGCAGTTATATTGTCTGAAAGTGAACCACGGCTGCTGTGTCAAGGATCTCAATCACAATTGCGTTTTTCGCGAGGATCGGCGCGCGACCTGCCACGCTCCTGCGCCACCGCGACGGCGATCGGCCGCCGCAAGAAAAAGTTGGAAAAACGCCGTGCGCGACGAATCGCTTCATTAGGGAGGCGAACGGCGGAAAGAAGCGGCCTCGCTAACTCGCCGAATAAGAAAGGCTGTTCCGGGTCTCCGCGCGCCGCAATTACGCGACTAGAATGAAGGAGCGAGTTTTATACGTGTATAGGTATATAGCTGACGGCTGCATCAGTAGGAACGAGGGCGTGAGACGAAGCTAACTGAGCCGTTATGATATTATGTATCATTTTCTTTGTCCGCGCGTGGATTTCGTACGCTCGGCGTTTTTTACCCTAAAGGATAGATCTCCCCAGAGCGCTACACGCCCGTAAATCTTGCACGGATTCACCTGGATGCACCTGTGTTTCGCGACGCGCGGACCCTCGCTTTTTGCGGCCCCTACAGTGCGCTCGCGATTAGTTGGCGCTTTTTTCTGCTGCTGCTGCTGCTGCTGCTACGACGTATAAGTGCTCCTATACAAGATTGCGAGGAGCTGAAATGGCTTTCGGATTTCAAGATTACGATACTTGTCAGGTCATTACCTAATGACCCGCTGAATGGGTATAATGTTCAGGGGCGATTAATCAGAGCTGAAACACGCGAGAGATTAATTTGATGGAAAAAGCGGCAAAAAACAAACAGAATATGATAGCCGGCTATTTAAATCGTCGAGCGCTCAAACTATACTGACGACATGAAATCGTATTAGTCAACGCCTAATGAAAATTATATGGCTCGAGCATATGATTTTCTAGAAAAAAAAAAGTGTTTGCTTCAGCCATTAGTCAGAAAAAAAACCGAGCGGTACGCAGTCACATAGCAATTAACTTCTCTAAAGACACGTCGTCTCACCCGTCACGGAGGCTATGTTTTAAAATGCTCGGAATATACATCATCGAACGCGACTTATCCGCGATTATTGTGGAAAGAAATTTTACGAATAGGCAGAGATCGGATTACGAAATCCATCGAGTGGTACCTACAATATACCTCCGCGAGTATATGGCATTAATGAAAATGTATGATATAGTTTCAGAAACGGTCAGGATAGAGGAAACGAGAGCAGAGAGTGTAATGGCTTTTTCTCGTCTAATGAAAAAGTCGCCGCGGATAAAAAACGGCGTCGCTACCATTACGGCAGCCGTTTTCTCACCGCACCGAATCCCGGCAAAAAGTATAGGCGGCCGACGCAGCCGGTATAGGTAAGCAAGAAAAAGCCGAATCATTACAAGAAACGCCTCGGCAGAAGTATCAATCAAGACGAAATCGTCCGCAATGTGGCGTATCGCGGGCTCGACAATGTGCTCGCTTTGCCCACTATAGGTATGCTCGCCATATAAGTGTTACATTATGTATCTCGCGTATAAGGTATATACACATAGCCGCGCGTCGCCACGGCTGCACTGCACGGGCTCGTTTTCATGTTAATGGCATGTAGTTAAAAGTGATTTTGCCTGCGCAAGAAGCCGGGGAACAGCGCGGCTGCCGACGCTTTTTCTGTCAATTAATATTTCGTCACGGATCGCGGATCCGCTAAAGAGGAGAGAGTCCGCTGTCTCTCCACAAGGAGATGAAGGCCCTCGCGGGATGAATAGCGAGCGAGGGCGTTGCGTGTGCTATGTTGTCCGAAACCTGCGTTTGACGATGCGAAGCGAGTTGGCCGCGATTAATAGGAAAATTAGTCCCACCGTCCTACATAAACGAGGAAGACTAGGTCGCATGAAATAAATCTTTATTGCAATGGCGTGTATCTGAGGACCGGACCACACAAGAAGAAACGAGATGATGAGAAATATCGCTCCCAGAAAAATGTGAGTTTACGTCTGAGGTAGGTATAGCGCTCTTGAGAAAAATCAGTCGTTACGGCACTTGAGAAACACACGGAGAGCGGAGTGGTATATAGAAGTCATCAGGCACTGAACTGCAGGCTGGTAAACAGAACGATCGGGAGAAAAAAAAAAGAATCCGTGAGATGCTTAGAGGGGTTAGGTTTAGCTGGAAGCGTGCAAAGAAATTGACAGTTACCGTGTGCTACAGTTTCATTTTGCAATGACTATGTAATGTGACTTCAAGGCGAGAGGTAAACGTATCCATGAATACAACTATACGTGTATATACACACAGAGTATTTAAGTACTTTATTTTATATACGCGGTAATTCTAACGTTTACGTTGACTATTATAGGTGAAGGACAATGCGTGCGCGATTCTCACGGTAGGCACGTGGAAGTTGATTTTCCGCCGGTAATCGAAGGTCGATCGTATATACCTTCTAATCCTTGTACGAGAATGCGGCGATTAAACAACAAGTGCTCGGCCGAGAGGCGCTTCTGTATATTCATGCTCGGGATAAAGATATAATAAAAATGACGAGAGCGACGAGAGCGTGTTTATTTTCGTCTCTCAACTGCACTGTGAGAGGAAATGATGCATCAAGTGCGGGAGAGCGGGGCCACTTGCATACTGAGCTATCTGACAACGGCGTCGAGTGAAAATCAGCTCTTCAACGGGCTAAAGATAGCTTTGTTTTTCGAGCTTCTTCAAAATTTGTTTATATTACTATTTAGTGTCGAGTACGAAAATCAATGGTTTCTTTTTCAAACTATCCTTTTATCGTTTATCTATATTACACGCTTCTAATCGCGCAAAGCAATTTACAAGCTATTTTGAATGATTGCTTCGAATCCGCAAAGATAGCGCATAGCTGATAACGTTAGTTATTTACAGCAAATCACAGGTGATGGATATTTATGGATTTACGATTCAACTTGCGCATAAGTAAATGGCGTTTCAATTATCCGCCAGTGTAATTGCTCGTATATTTCAGCAATTTATATTGAAGAAAAGAAAAAGTTGCTGTATTACTCAAGCTTTCGAAATAGAAAAATAGTCCCGGCCGAATCGGAGGAAAAAAAGAGGCTACGAGCAAAGAGCAAGCGAAATGAAATTCCCCTATATGCGCGTATAAAGCATCCTCTGCTGCAGAGGGGAGTTATCACTTACGTACGCGCGTATATAATATGCTTTTAATTACAGCACACATACACATCAGAGATAGAGGCGGCATCTACATCCGTCCATATGCAATCTTAGTCAGTGGCACACGTACATATCCGCGTATATTTCTACGGGTTTACGTCCGCGTCCACGTCGACGGTTTCTCAATTACGGCCAGACACTCAAGGCCACGTTCGGCTGCTACTATACATACACACGCTACTGCGGAGCAATAGCTGCGATGCAGCGCGGCCGCGAAGATACTTTATTCCCCGACTCTAATTCCCATTCCTCCGCCTCAATCTGGCGTGCGTGCGCGCGTATACTCACACACATATACACACACACACACCGACATCAGTCGACACGTATGGACGCAGGGGCGCCTCTCCATCGCACGGAGGCTCCCTTCCCTTCTCTCTCACTCGCTCGCGCTCGCTCTCTCTGCTGCTGCTTTGTGCTCGAGAGCTATATACCTGCAGAAAATGTGCACACGCACGAAGCCAATAAACGCCGAGAGAGCTGCAACAGCCGCCGTCGCGGCCTTTCGAAATTACCGAGGATTTTCGAATATATGCGAACGGCAGCAGCAGCAGCAGCAGCGCGGCTCTGTGGTTAGAATAATTGTGCGCTTGGCCCCGGTAGCGCAGTAGCAGTAGCAGCGGCGCAACTCGCTGATGCTGATGCTTGGATGTACAATCGTTATTTGTTCCGCGAGAAGAGAAAATCTTATCGTTTCGCGGCACGGCCGGCTACTCTCTTTCGCTCTATCTTTCCGAAGCTTCTTCGCTCGCGCGGTCGATCCGAATTATTTTCATGTTTGCCGCGGGAGCAAACAGCATGTGTGATGCTCGATGCCGACGAGGATCGCGTGAACTTTGTGAGTTTCTGTAATTACTCGCGCGGATATATATTAGATGCGCATTACACGCGCGGCTACTACTACTGAAGCAGGAAAAATATCCGCGAGGCTTCGAGCTATGCGTTAACTTGAATTTCGTGCTCATTCCATCGTCTTTTTTTCTCCCCTCCCGAGTTACGTAAAGATCAACAATTATTATGCTCTCTGCTGCTTGTATATACTGCCGTGCTAATGAAAACTGATTTTCTTTTCTCGGAGACTCAGTACGCGGCAATTTGCCCGCGAGAGGCTGATTTCGTAATATTTTTATCTGCTATTCTAAAATGCACGCTTTATTAGCTTAAGAGAACTAGAGATGTGTCGCAATAGTTTCCATATCAGAGAGCATCAAGCTTAAATCATTCGAAATTGTATACACAGCGTGCAATTTCAGCTCTTATATCAATCTTTCCACGCTCAGGATTTCCCAAAGAATCCGCGCACCGCCCTTCGCGTCTTGAAAGCCCATAAAAGCGCCTTAAAATACGACCTAAATGAAGCTTAAAAAAGGAAAGAGTAGAGCACGCGAGTAGCTCGCGCGCAAGCAGACTACTACTCGTAGATATACCAATGAAAGCCCCCTTCATCACGAGAGTCTCACGTCCGCTCTCTCTCCCCGGAGGCCCAAGGATAAAAAAGGGCGAGTAAGCCAGGTAGCAGCTATGCTCGTTCAGATCTCGCCCCGGGCTAGCCTACATCGCATACATATACGAAGGCGGCTCGCGCTCAACGGTAGCTGCGGTTCATTGGCGCGACGGCGTCGTCTTCGTCGTCGGCGGTGTTCCACTCCTGAATCAAAGAACGAACGGGGCTTATGACGACAACGACGACTACTACCACTACTACTACCACTACAAGCGTCGTGTGAGAGAACGTGATAGACGGACGCCTGCACTAGCGCGGGAAAGTGCGTGCAGCAGCGAGCGAGAGGGACCCCCTTCTCAAGCTAGCCGTGTGCACTACTGTATAAGCTTTTATGAATGCAGTGCGCGCGACGCGTTTTATGTATTATATGTGCTACTGCTGTTGCTGTTACTGCTGCTGCTGCGGAGGCTCGCCCGAGGCGCTTATAAATATATAAAGGACAGGGAGAGAAAGAGAGATTTCGATTCGATTTATTTCGCCGAGCCTTCGTTTATGTACGCGGTGTTCCAGGACGCGAGCCACTATTTCATGTCGAGCGTTCATATGTGGGAGTGAGGCCGCGCAGTCGCCTGTTCATTGTTATGGAAAGTAATCGCTGTCATTTTTACGATGACGCGCGCGGAATCCTTATACTTGCCGGCGAAATTTATTTGATTTATGAAAATGGTCCGCATCTGAATTTCATCGGAGCAGTATATATGTAGGGAGAAACGCGATATCGCAGAAGTAATGCTTGTACGCGCACGGGAATCGATAATTGTTATACTCTGCGCAAGTATCTTCGATGGAACGAATATAATATAATAACCGAGAGAGACGCGTTTGCATAAATTATATGCAGCTTTTGATCAAAACGGAGAGATAACGTTGGTACTATAAAGGCTGCAAACTAGAAAGGTAAGTTTGATCCGCATTTCACTCTCACGAGAATAGAGGAATTCGACGATTTTCCCATGCTTCTGAAATGAGATAACGTACGAGAATGTCGTTTTTGTAAATTAACATTTACAAACACTTTACCCGTCGATTCGAAGCAGATCGCTACCTTTTACCGAGAGCAAACTAATTTATTGCCATTATGTCTCCTCGGCGCGCGGCGGCGGAGTATAGACAGCGTTTCGATAATTAAGTCGAAGAATTAACTCGATGCAGTAGCTTATAAGAAAAAGTCCGAGAAGAACAATAATTATTATTCAGATAAAGAAAACTGATTGAAAGAAACATATGGGGGAAGGTGTAAAAAAAATGCAACATGCCATGTATAAATCCTCGCGCGCGGTAGCGCATGCAGGGAAGTATATACATATACTGGTACAGGTAATATAAAGAAAGGTTGGACTCGAGGGAAGGCATGTGTGTGAGCGAGCGCGAATTCAATTATTCTACGATTACAACGCGACTGTAGTGTGTGCTCTATGGTCAACCAACAATCCATACGCGCTGTTTCTCCTTCCCTTATCCCCCCTCGAGCTGATGTGAATATAGCGCGTGTGTAGGTGTTTACGCGCCGCTATTCTAGATTTTATTACGCTTTTCGATTTCTCCTTTTCTACGTGCTGTTTATAGCTTACTTTTCGCCTCACCCGCGACGAGCTGAAAGACTCGAAAACTGCAAGAGAATGTCACAATGGGATATACGGAAAGCGCGCGAGAAAAAGTTGTATTCCCACGGCTGGCACCTAAAATTCAAGCTAAAACACTTGGCTCTCTCGCCTGCGGGGACGCTTTTGATGGCACTGACTCGTTTATAGCGTAAGCCTATACACCCATCGCAGAAGATCTTCGACGCCTGCAGTGTCCGTTTCGTCGATAAATTTACATGCAAACTAAAGACAACGCATTTACGAGCCCGCAGGATTAATCTCATCAACAGTTGACGTATTATCCTCGAGAGACGTAGTCTCTGGAAATTCAAGCATGTACTGAATACACATCAGAGCTGCCGTGTGGAAGTAAAACATAAAATGGAAAGACGAAATCCTCTGGTGTGTCGTCTGATTTACCCGACTATACCGGACGAAGAGCATCGTGCGGGCATTAGAGTGCCGGGGACGTCGCGTCTCATCCGCGCCAGCGTCTCCGGGACACGCACGCGTCTCTCTCTCTCTCTCTCTCTCTTTCTCAGCAGTCGTGCGATAAGAGGACGCGCGCGCGGACGCATCCGATTAGCTGCGCGCGAGCGGCGGTGCAGTGTATATACGCTCAGTCGCGCTCCCACGCCTACGCGACGACCGAGTATAGCGAGCGGCAAAGTGCCTCTATACATACATCTCGGCGAAAGTTCCTCTCGAGGAGAGCAGTCGAGTCGCGCGAGCGCGCTTTTACTTTTCAGAGAGCTGTGCAGCACAGTGTGTGTATGTATACGCGAGAGGCTATATGCGCTGCACAAAGTGTACGTGTGCGCAGCTCGAAAGTGTGAGCATGGGAATTTTTGCAATAATGGGCTGGATAAGCGGGCGCTTTTTGTTCGCATTAAGGCATCGTGTTTTTCGTCTGCTGCTGCTGCTGCTGCTGCAGTAGCGTGTTTTGCAGCTACTATACCTCTGCTACTGCGCTTTCATGGGTCAACGCTGTATGTGCCCGCGGTTTTAGGGATTTTTAATAAACGAATTATTTTCTCATTTATCGCGGTTATACGGGCTTTTTTTTGCCTCGACGTGTATTTACTCTCGAATTTAAGGGCTTGGGAAAGTTTAGTTTTATAGATCGTAATACGTGATGATGGTTATTATACTTGTTATTATTACATTATACGTACAACTTCGGTGCACTAATACCCCCCGCGACAATGTTTAAAACGTCGGGCCGAAAATTATTCCCGGCGTAAATACTCGTAAAAGTAGCTGGCTCAATAAAGCCTCGAAATTGAAAAGTCAAGAGTCGTCCGAATCCAGCTCTCACTTTCGAGCACAGGTAGACGCGTTTATGCTGCCTCTCTCTCAAGCCGCTTAATCTATGACGAATCGATCGGTCGCGAGATAATGCATCCTTCGCGCGCGCGCGCTCTTTCTTCGCGAACTAATCTGCGGCCGCTCGCGAAACAAAGTCAGGGTCCGGGCCTATTTTCGAGGAAGATTGAGAGACCTGACGGCGCGAATCACACGACATGTGTGTGTGTGTGTGTGTGTGTGTGTGTGTGTGAGAACGTCCATGTAGGAGCCGGCGCGTACAGGGGGAAAAGGAACCCGCAGGCGTAATTTGCGATTTCCACCTTGCGTAATAGGTATTATAGCGTGGCGTTCGGCCGTGCGACTCGCGAGAGAAAGTTTACGATGATGCTATAGCCGATGCACTATACGACGAAGCAAAAATTCTCCGACGATGCAGCCGCTAGATACATGTATAATAAAATAAATATTTGATCTATTCGGCGAGCGCGTGGGCAATCCTCGCCAACGTCGCTGCGGCATGTCGAGGAGAAATCCGCGAGATTGGCAATTGAAAATATTTCTGTGCGAGCGCGATCTTTCGTTGATGAAAGTGAAGGTATATATGAGTGCAGCACGAGCGAGGTCATGAACGTCGTGTGCGAGTGTGACCGACGTGTGCGAGTAAACGGGTGTTCTTTTTTATTAGCATTTATTTCGGCGGTCTTTTGTTGTTCAACGCATTGCAAGTTTCTCTGCTAATTCAGCAAAGCAACCCAGCACAGACTCACGCAATGCTTTGATGCCCTGAACTATATACTAATAAAGACGTAACGATGTAATGATTGTGATTACGACGAAATTTGTAGAGCGATTGAATACGCGTAATTCACAGGAGTCGAGAGGAAAATTAAGAGCAAAAATTGACTGCCATTATTTCGTATAAGTACGAGAGCGCAGTCTGGGAGTAGTATAACGTGAGGTGAAAAAGCAGCGAGAGAAAGAGAGAGAGAGAGAGAGATGCAAGTTCGTGCAGCGCAAAATAATGCAATGCAGTTCCCGGTAACACTTACAGCTTCAGGGATACTTTCGAGTATGTAACGAACGTTTATCAAGAGATAATCCAAGCGCGCTGGCGTGTACAGAGCGCGAGAGCTCCTTCGTGCATGGATGCAGCAGCTATACTCCCCCC
>UCQR01037563.1:0-22183 GCA_900474235.1 Cecidostiba semifascia | reverse complement strand
ACGATATTAGAGGAATAGCATTTATAGACAAGATTAATGAAATTGAATTATTTTTATTTTGATTTCTTTATTATTTAAGTCTAATATTTACATACACCCGCGCATGAATCTAATATTATACAAAGATAAAAGTCTTCAATAGTACACATTACGATACAAGGAGCATAAGTAGTCCTTTTGACTGCACGGCATGTATTACCGTCCGAGCGTACGACTTAGACACGAGTGTCGTATTTACATCATTTTATATCACTGCACTGCCTACCCTAAACCTGCTGTCCATTGTTGCACCGAGACGTAGCGCGAACGATAAGCACGGTGTGCAATAATAAACTACCTATAAAAAATATATATACACTTGAACCTAAATCTTTTTAAGAAGATGCATTTGTTCTTTTATATTCTTCTATCTTTTGCCTAATCTCATTCAGTTCTCCTCGATGTTTGTCGTATGTTTTATTTTCGTATGCGTCTTTTAAGATAAGGCCATAAGTAAAATTTAATATTGCTAAGTAATGTTCTCCACCTACAATTTTTAAATGCAAGTCAAATGCTTTATCTTCCTCATTATTAGGTAGCATTGACATTGGCTGTGGCAAATTTGATATACTGCAGTGCATCCGTGGTACTGGGTAAGAAGAAGGTTTTTCTATTTTTTTATTTTTTCTCAGCTTCCTCTTACCAATAGGATTCAGTATGTTTTTTTCTTCTTTCTCCATGTCTCTCTTCGGACAAGAGCAAATATGTATCGGAAGCGATCGTCTTCCGAAGACAAATCCATTCTCGTTCTCGAGAGTAAAAACTAAACATGTCGCTCTTCTATTGATACCAGTAACGCAGCTGGTCATGCAGAAAAACTGGTAATCTATTTGAAAATAGTCTTGACCAGGATTCGGTAATCCCGCAGGCGTCACGATTGATAGGAATCCGTTAGCATCTTCTTGGTACAGACTACTCCACTGATTAGTGCGAAAAGTGAATCTCAGCTGCAGTGGGTCGATACGAAAATTTTCCACTAATTCGCTAGCTTTATGCGCGTGACAACGTTGTACTGGTTTATCGCGACTGTGATCGTTTTGGAAGATCATGCACGTACGCACTTGTAAATTTGTTGAGAAATTTTGCCATAAGAATTGAACTGGTAGTGGCTTCTTCATACTTAGGAACACTTTGCCGAGTGGTTTTGAATACTGTAAAGAAAAAATTGTCTGAATATTAGTATATTTAATAATATTATGCTGTAATTGTTGAGATTTAGAATTTAAAAATTTAGCTTACCACGAAAGATTTTTTATAAGTCTCATCACTGTTGATGAAGAATTGGAAGTTTAGTTCTCCAGGAAAATCATCTGGATTAATTCTGAGCATTGGCTTCAGAGTTGTGGTCGGTTGTATTGTGGCCACAGCCTTTGACATTATTTCTCGATCGCTGTTCTGTGTGAGAGCTTCGTTATATCCGCTATGATTTTGATCATTACAGTTAAAGTCACTTGAGCATTGGTTTGTAAAATATGACATACTGTCATCCTGACTAATCGAAATCATCGACTGCATTATTTTCGCAACCGTTTCTTCTACTGCCACTGCAGCTTCATTTTGTGTGTTATTGTTGCTAAAGACAGCTGACTCTTGATTTATAAGATGTGGCATTCTGTCACCCTCATTCATTGCTATCACCGATCTTACTACAGCTACAGCCGCAGGTTTTGTAGCAATTTGATTATACTGGGAGATATCTCCGCTTTGTGCATTGTGATAGTTCAAGCCCGCTAATTGTTGGTTTGCAGGATGTACCATTCTAGAATAGAGCATAAAATTTTAAAATATATTATTTTTACATTAATAAGAATAAGAAAATATTGATTTTGATGAATCAACAAACTTACGAGAAATTCTGAAGTGGATAATACTCAAGTAAAGTTGACACCGGCGGCAAACTCTGATTGTTTGACGACGACGAACACACCGCCGCGTTAAAATCATTCTCCATGACTAATAAACTTATTTAAAACCGAAGTTAACGTGGCAACGTTACAACAAATTAGAGAATCTTGTACCCCTGTTGACTGACTGCAGAGTACTGGTGTTCTCCCTTGGCACCTATCTTACTTATACCGCAAAAATGTGGGTGGATCAGAGGGCGGATAACGGTTCAAGACACAATGGCAGAATTTCGGACATCCCTAACAAAACTTTCTAATTTAAGTACACAGAATTCCGGCGCCGCCAACCATATAATAGAAATGTCTAGACAAGAAAATAAAAGGGTTGTAAAATAATCTATTATTAAATTCATCCAGGTATTTGGAAAATTACTTGCACTAAATACATCAACAACCATAGCGCGTAATGTGGGTATAACAATGAAATTGAAACAAATATCGTATTCTCAGAAATGAATTATGTTTATTCGAAAGAATGCATTCATCCTTAACTACAATTTATAAGAAAAATATAAAAAACTAAATAACAAATTTAATTTTGAACATCGATTATTTCGAACATCATATGTCGTCGTTCCTAACGAAAACTAGTACATTTAAAAAATAGCCTAAATCTTCATTTTTAGAATCCTTAAATAATATACATTTATTTAGGGCATTATGAATTTTTTTTTAGTGTAGCACTTTTAAAGTGACAATTTAAAATAGTTCTTTTCTGAAATGTACTATTTTTTGATTTCATTAGGAGTGAGATGTATTGAGTTATAACGCGAAATATTTTACACTGTACACGATATAAAAAAGTCTTCAGTTATGTATTTATAGGAAAACACCGAGATACTTTTTCATTAAGAGCGTATGTATGTACATACAAAGCGACGAAAAACCTCATGCAACATGTCTAAATGCACTTTTATCGAAACTAATCTCATGCATTTAGTCCACCAAACTTTCGTCGTATGTATACATACATTTGATTATATAAATTTTCGTAGTACAGCGTGACTACAACAATAGAATTAATATAAAATGTCAATATATGTGTATATTGTCTAATCACATGATTATTAAATGTATCTTCATACCGGTATGCGAACATCGTTTTTACAATCTTTACAAATTACATAATTATATTAGCTCTAAAGATAAACTTAGAAATCATAAAATTTCTTACACAATTTGCTAATACTTTCATAACCACAACTTTCAATATTCATCTGTAAGTAAAACCGATTGTGCGCATCGTACACACACAAACTGAAGAAAAGAAAACGCGACGCTTTTACTTTCTACTCTTGACGCAGCTTTGCGACTTCTTCAGTTTTTTCAACGCGCACTTAGCTGCGGTGCATTTGGCGATCCTATAGTTCCTGCCAATACCCTTGAACGAGCCCTTACCGAAGACGTCGACCGTCACCCTGACTCTTCTGCCGTCGGCCAGCTTCTCCGGCTTTCCAAATTTAGCCGTCTCGGGCTCCAGCTCCAGCAGTTCGCGGATCGGCGACTTGGGTACGTTTGCGCTGAACTGCTCGATCTCGGACTTCATAATTTCAAAGTAGACGGCCCAGACCGCGTCGAGGGACATATTGCTGTCCAGATAGATGGCCCCGGCGAGTGATTCGAACACATCACCTAGAGCTTTCGGTACCTCGACGTCCTCGGCTTCTTCTGCTTCCTCGAACTCTTTCTCGCCGATGAGGTAGTATTCCTCGCTGATCGAGTGGCCGTTTTCTTCCTGAATTCGCACAAATCGGTCGATCACGGTATTCAGACCGGGTGACAGGTGCCGGAAGTACTTGTGAAAGCCGCAGCGCACGGCCAACGATGCGAAGATGGTGTTGTTTACTAGAGCTGACCTCAGATCCGTGAGAGCACCGGGTGAGTGCTGTCTTGGGTCTTCGTACAGGTGTCGCGTAATTAGGTAGTCCAAGACGGCGTCACCGAGAAATTCGAGACGCTGGTAGCAGTCGGTTAAGCAATTTGGCTGATAAGAAGCGTGAGTGAAGGCCTGCAATACGTAGCTTCTATTCCTGAATGTGTAGCCAATCGACCGCTCGAGACTGTCGTAACCATCTAGCATAATCTCCAGCTCCAGCTCAGGTTCGGGAACATTATAAAATAGCGGACTAGGAGGCTCCTGGAGTTTCTTGTACCTGAGCTGCGTCCATTTGGTCCTACCGTCCTCGTCCACGTGCTCGACGTAGGGAGTACTCCCCGGAGGTCGGTCAGTAGGCTTCGAGTCCATGATTACGGTGACCTCTTCGGTGGGCAATACGTGGATGCCGAGCCAGCTCATAAAGAGTAAAGCACCTCGAGGGCCACAGGCAATGAGATACGCTCCTATAAGTGCCTCCACGCAATCGGCTATACTTTTGTCCGGTATGCTATGCTGTGTGATGAGGTTGTAGGGTATAAAAGAGCGCAGAGGGTCTCCGTTGAGGCCGTTGAGTCCATTTAGAGTACCGTGATCGTTTTGGCTAAGCTCGCTCTTGATGATCTCGAGCTTGTGTTCGGTTTCACGGACTAGATCGTTGATCTCGCTGAAGCTGCTGAACGGTGGGATGTCTGCCTGATTCCACATAGCCGAAGGTACTCCGGATTCTATCAAAGCTTGTTCCAGCTCTTTTGGCACGTAGTAGCACGGGGGTAACCAGTTGTCATGCGGCTCGAACTTGCTGGCTATCATGCTTTCTCCTAACATTTTCTGTCGGCCTAGTCGGTAAAGATTTAAATTGCTGACTTGCTTCGAACGTAGGTGGCTGAGCTTACCCTCGTGGATATTGTTGTAGGTGCAGAACAGATAGGTCGTGATAGCGTATTTTAGAAAAGAATCCCCGATCGTCTCAAGCCGTTCGAGGTTGATGCCGTCATTGGCGTTCGACATCGTTAGGGCTTGGAGGATAAGACTAGGACTGGGACCAGAGTGTCCATTAAGCTCCGGTTGGTAGTCGAAACTAAATAAACCTTTATTATATTTCGGCAATACTTTGGTCAGCTCTGCCGGGCCTTGCTTGTTGAGCCGCTTCTTGCCTGACTCGATAAGCTCCTGCTTGAAATAGTTCGATACCACACTTACATAGTCCTCATGCTTTCTCTCGACTTCGCTATTGTTCAGAACTTTCGAAGTCTTTCTTTTGAAGGCAACAGGACTCTCACAGGGTATAAACATGCCCTGACTCAGTATTATTTCCTCATTCATTTTGGTCTTGTCTACATGTGCGAGTCTGTGCAGCTGATAGAACTCGTCGTTGCTGTCACCCTTAAAATTCCAGTGCATCAGCTCTGACCTCTCCTGGCGCTCGACGCAACTCTGTTTTTCTTTCTCAGCCTCAAAAGCTTTGCCCTTTTTGTCAAAAGCCTCGGCGACGTTATCCCCAGTGTAAGCGATCGTGAGACCCTCTTCATCGTCGTCTTGACTGTCGTCGTCACTGTCGTCACCGAAATCGTCGTCGCTGCAGCTGTTCGCCGAAGCATCCTCATCGAACTCGGAGTCGTAGGTTGGAGAGCCGTACCTGATGTTACTCCACTCATAGTTCGATTGCACAGCCAAGTCGGCATTGGCCTCCCCCATGGGAGCCATGTTCACCATCTCGTTCGACCAGGTGCCAATCTCCAATTTGTCGTTGTCTGAGTCATCTAATGGCTCTTCTTTCACCTTTTCTGGTTTTTCCTTCACAGCTGGCGTTTCTTCTTTAATCGTCTCGGATTTTTCTTTCTCCGGTTTATTTGACTATTGATAAAAAAATAATAATAATCAGTTTATTTACGAAACATAAAAAGTGTACAGCTATTTAGCTAAACCTACGTTAGTCTTTTCGTTCTCCTTTGATTTTTTTAGTACATCAGCAAGGCTCCAACCAAAGTCAAGCGGCGGCCAATCAAAATCCTCATCGAGCGTCTCCTGTCCTAGACTGATAGACTGAGCCACGTGTCGGCGAATCTGATCAGCCAAGAGCAGTGCGTTTATTCTATACAAAATACAAGGCAAACAAACAGCTTGTCTCCAGAGCGAGGCTGGGAATGGATGGATGGCGCACAGTTCGGCTATCAAAATCTGCTTTTGTTCGAGGTTTTCGCGCTTGGCTCGCTTCGTCTCTTCGCTGCTCGTTGGCAAAGCCACTCCTTTACGATTCACATACCTAAAAATAATTAGAATTAAAATAATGCACTCATCATAATTTGGTAACAATTCTAAAAAAACTCTACCTTGGCGTAAGAAAATTCAGCCTCGCAGAGGTGTGATCAACGTCAAGAAGTGGCTGCTCCAGGTTCTGTATCTGAATGCTGTACTTTTTGGAATAGTACTCCTCGAAAGTGCTGTAGTCTGCTCCAGGGAAGCTGGACTTTGGGTTCAAATGATTGCAGATCTCAGCAACGTAGAAGTACTGAGGTTGATCCTGGTTACGATACCAGGGCATGATCACGGCGTCATGGTACTTGCTCGCCTCGAAAACAAAGTTTTGCCGGTTTTCTTCAGATATGCGATTCGGCATGCTATCACGGTTCGCGTAGATGCACTCGACAAAATTCCAGTCCACGCAAATGTCTAAGGAGTCTGGTCGCTTCTTCACCGGGACGATTATGTATGAATTCTCCGAGACATTAGGGTCGAACAACATCAGGTACTTCTGTAGTCTGTGGGTCAACGTTTTCTTTTAATGATATTTTAAAAGAATTTAAAATACATGACTGTAAGATATAGTCTTACCTTAAGACGTTCGTAAATGTGTAATTGAGGAAAGACACAACCTTGTCAATCTTGGATTCGTCCAACACAACGGTTTCTTTGCTAAGTTTAAGGTCCACACGTACCTCGCCGGATCTTGTGTAAATTGGGAAAGGGCAAACCTTCGGAATCTTTTTACGCGTTAGTATACCGAAACCAATATCCGACTCTTCTGGAGGATAAATCTTCCTTCCCCTCGTGTTTTGTTCCTCTGGCAATGGGCAGCTGAGTACCATGTTTATGTGGTAAAGATAACAGGGCTTCTCCAGCTCTGGCTTGCAGTCTATCAGAGCATCCGCTATTTTCTTATAGTAATACTGTCTACGTTTGGTTGTGCCTGGACGGGCCTCGGATAGGTTCATCTTTTCGTCATCAGGCAGAGCTGGGACCTCGCTGTCCTCTGGATGAGCCTTGAAGTTTTCTTTGCCCACAGGTAAGAGATAGTCGTCTATCTCATTTTCCTTATGCAGACAAACACATAACTGCAAAGCTGCCATTCTCTTTGCCAAAGCTTTATTTGGCATTGGGTAAGATGATATAGAGTATTTCAAAGGAGAGTTGATTGGTAAACGCAAGGAACAGATGTACATCTGCTTGTCTTCTACTGTAATATCGCTTATCTTCCATTCAGGAGTTAGTTTTGTAAAAGTATCGCTAGGTAGTTTTGCACAGTACCTGAAAGAATATTGTTGATGAGAAAATCAAATCATTGTATAATATTAATAAATCAGACATGTTAACTTGTAACAAAATAAATACCTATTAACTAAAGATATAGCAGAGTTGAGTGTAACTTTTGGAGCATCCTCCTCATCAAGAGGCTTATACTCTGGTAAAAGAGAATCGTAAGCATCTGCTTGTGTTTCTTCATACTCATTGGCTTCTTTACTTGTACATTTTGATAACAAAATTTTTTCTATATAGTGGTAATGAGCCAAGCGCTTGATATACACTTCAGACTCAATTTCAGGCACCATCAGAACATGCAAGGCATCCGTGGCTCTTGCTCTGCTTTTGCATTGCACATATGATTGGTAATTCTTGGGAAAATCAAACCTCATCACAAAATTACATTTTGGAATGTCGATTCCTTCCTCCAAGATAGCTGTTGAGATCAACAAGTTGCATTCATGAATGCGAAATTTTTTTAGCACCTCCTCTTGTTTTCTGTACTCTAATTCTAAGTCTCTGCCACAGAAGAGTTCATCGTTCGTCTTTTCACTGGTATAAAGTGGAGACAAAAAATGAAAACTATCTTCACACTTGCTTAGTTCATTTAATAAATAAAATAAAACCTTTGCAGTCACGGCATTATCTACAAATATAACACCACACAGCAAATCTGGATCAGTCAGGCCACGTGAATGGCGGAATGGTCTCAATTTTTTGTATCCTGCATCTGTTTTCTTGTGAAAATTTTTCAACGATTTGTCATGATTCTTTTCTTTATTGTTTGCAGAATCACTTTTTTCTACATGATGATCGTAGGCAGTGACATTTTCCTCTTTAGGTGGAGGAGTAAAAGTTTTAAGGACTTCTATTAATCTATGAATTTTTGGAGTAGAAAACTTGAAAATTTTCTCAGCCTCAGTTAACCCGCTAAATATATAATCACAATATGCTCTTATCTTTAAGAAAAGGGTGGCCACCACACCCAGTAAGAGATAGTGCCGTTCGTACGGTGTTTTGATTTTAAGTTTTTCTATCAGCATTAACAACACTAGAGCTGCTCTATCTGCAGCCCAGGGGCCAAGTGTATCAAGAATATACAAAAACTCTTGAATCATTTCACAAGGCTTCTCAATAGGATTTGGAATTTTCTTAATATCTTCTAAAAACTCTTCACTATAAATCTCTGTTGGATCATAACGATGATCGTGTAAAAAACTCAGCGTAAAATTTGTGCATTCTCTTATATAATTTTCTACATCCTTCTTATCTTCAATTTTATAAGCTAACAAGTATTCCTTTGGCTTTGGACTGTACCTTAGAATGGACAATAAATCACTAGCAGTTTCAATTTGACATTGAAGCAAAGACTCGATTCTTTCTATCTCAAAACTCAGCTGTCCAGGTTCTTTTGTCAGGCTGTAGAGCGGCACAGCGAAACCAATGATTTTCGTTGTATTATCACAGGATCTAAAAATATTTAAAATTCTACTAAGTTCATGATTTGTGACTAAATTGTGACACTTGTCGATTATCAGCAAATTTATTTGATTTGGATTTATCTTATTTGCCGTCAACAGCTTGTTGCACACGTCGACTGTTACAATTAGCACTTGAGTATTGGAATAAAATTTGTCAGAGTCAAAATTTTCGACATTGTGGCACTGCAGAACCTTCAAGTCAGTAAGTTGCTCGATATGATTGGCTTTTTCAGCACATGCCTGCTCATTTTCCAACAAATAAATCGTTCTTTTTCCATCATGAGATAACCTCCTTCTGTTGTTTATGGCGAGTTCTTGAATGACTTTCGTAACGATGAAGGTTTGCTCTGTGATTTTTCCAAGGCATATTATAATATTTTTCTCTTTGGCAGAATAAAGAAGCTCGACTTGATGCTCCCTTGGAGTGAAAGACTTGGTATGAATGTGATCGTTAAAGAAAAAAGCCATTGATGATTGGAATTCGTTGATATACTAAGTAATGTCGCTTCGATTACGGACAGAGGAAAAGAATTTATTCGCGTTGATTCACATACAATAACAAAAACTTCGATGTTTACTTTTGTTGTTGTGTGCACAGCCCATTTTATATTACTGCTGCTATATTTATGTATACACCGCGGCGCTATTATAAGTACCACTGTGCCATCAGAGATAAACAGACTAACAGACTGTTTTGTTGGTTATGATGTTCGGCTACTTATATTCCAAATTCCGAACTCTTGATAATAATGATAAGTACTTAGTCGCTTAGTCCTGATACTCCTGATAGGCAGGCAGGCAGCTGGCAGGCTTTGACAATTCGAAGTAAGACTCCTTCACCCTTTGATTCCATCAAGGGCACCTTATTAATTCTTCTTCTTGCCCCTACGCCCCTCCACTATACCAAACAGACGTATGTATATTATATTATGTAGAGAATAGTACGAAAGGGAAATTGATACTAAAAATTCTTGAAACGGCACTAACTTTTTCATTTTTATCCCCAAAATAAGAGTATATGTCAAATTAGCGCAAATTTTTTTCTATCTATTTTCAATTTATTTTCTTATAATAAAACTTCATTCTTCGATTTATATTTCAACTTAATTTGGCTTTGAATTTTGGCGCCGATTCTATATTTCGTTCGGTTAAGACCTACTATTACCCGCATATATACCCGCATTACGCCTAGAGTATAGTTCCAATTTTCGCCACCTCATTTGATCATCACGTCAATTTTTGGCGCCACTGTACACTTAATAAGAGGAATAGCAGACGACGTGCGTGGATGTTTGTAAAAACATAACCTCTTAGATATAGTGCGTATACATGCATCAGATCATCAAATGTGATGAACAAGACAATACGATATACTAGCAAGCATTTGATATAGTAATACATACTTATTAAAAAACGATAATGGCTTCGAAAAAACCAAGAGCAATGACATTATTCGAGGCCGTAATGTGGGGAACCTCAAAGCAAGTACAGGATATATTGGAAACTCGAGCTTTACCCATCGACGACAACTGGGTGGACTACGCACTTTTGCTCACGGCACTTCGAAGAAAACGGAAAGAAATCACAAAAATACTTCTAAACAAGGGCTGCAGAATCCAAAAGATACCAAGGACTGATAATTTCGATACACCTCTGCATTATGCTGTTAAGATGAATGACTTTGAAATCATTAGGCTGTTGTTGGGTAAAGGGGCATCTATCAGTGATGTGGATAACAATGGAGAAACACCTCTTTGTTTTGCCGCAAAAAAAGGAAATAATGGAATCATTGACTTGTTACTGTCAGCAGATGGTGTCGAGAATGACAATACACTCAATAACGATAAATTTTCACACTTGCACATTGCCTGCATTAGGAATAATACAAGAATTGTCGAAAAGTTTATCGACTCTGGTGTTAATGTTAACGATGCTGTAAATTTTACTTCAAAAGAATGGGCAGGTTATACACCTCTACATTTTGCAGTTGACAATGAAAGTCTAAATGTAATTGAGTTACTTTTAAGACGTGGTGCTGATATAACTGTTAAAAATGCAGAAGATATGACTCCTCTTCATTTAGCTGTACAGAAACAATATGATACAATTGTTAATTTGATTTTGTTCTCTCAAAACGTTGCAAATTTTAATCCAATGGATAACCACAAGTTTTCTCATTTTCATATTGCTTGTATGAAAAATCATTTGAGTGCGGTGGAAAAGTTTCTACAAGCTGGTGTAGATGTTAATCATGCTGTTGGTTTAAGTCAACCGAACTGGCCAGGATATACTCCATTACATTTTGCTGCGAAAGGTATAATATACTTAAATTTTTAAATTAAATTTTGTTTACTCATACTTATTATCTGTTTATTTTATTTTTAGCTTTGTCAGTAGGCTGTGTTAAACAGACATTATTGGTAGAATTACTACTTCGTTCTAAAGCTGATGTGAATTCAAAAGATGCCCAAGGACAAACACCTCTACATTTAGCTTGTTTACAAAACGATAAAAGAATAGCAAAATTACTTAAAGGCATTTGCAATTCCATGGAGACAGATGAAGAAACCAGTCAATTGAATTATTGTAAGAAATCATCTCTGGCTTTAGGTCTAAATGAACAAACTCAAGTTATTGAACTGCTTTTAAAGTATAAAAGTGATGTCAATGTAAAAAATCTCTCTCAGGAGACTCCGATATTTTACCTTTACAAGAATGACCGTTCAAAGATTGCAGCTAAGGGAAAGTTCGACAATAATGTACTAAAAGAAGTTATCAAAGAGTTAAATGTGAAACGTAAAGAGATTTTACAGATTCTTCTCGATAATCATGCAGATGTCAATGTTCACAATGATATGGGTCAGACGATACTACATTTCATTGCTGGTATTAATAGAGAATACGATGATGATTTAAAAGAAGAAACAGCTGAGTTGATCTTAAGTAGGAATGCTGATGTTGATGCAAAAGCTGAATATGACCCAACTGTCCTCCACATGGCTGCTAAACATGGACACTGGAAACTCATCGAACTATTTTTAAAATACAACGCAGATGTGAATTGCACTGAAGATTTAAACCAATCGACACCTTTGCATTTAGCAACTTCATACCAGCAAATTAAGGCTATAAATGTTCTACTAGGAAATAATGCCGATGTGACTATGGCAAAACGTAATGGAATGAATGTCCTTCATCTAATGGCTTTAATCAATCCAGAAAGGTCTGAACAAGCTGAATTTATAGAATCTTATGATAAAATCATTTCAAGGTTTATTGAACTTGGATGCAACATCAATGCTCAGGACATAAACGGTAGAACACCTCTACATTTGGCTTCTTGGGAACACAATAATGCAGCCACTTGGACTCTTTTACAACACTTTGCTGATATAAATGTTGAAGACAATGGTGGAGAAACTCCTTTATCATTTCCCATACACAGTACTGAAAGGTGCGTTAACATCTATTACATGTTTAAAGACTATATCAACATGTTGAGACTCACTGGACTGTATGTTAGTGAAAAAACTAATGCTTGTTATATAAAATTGTATGGACAAGATCCACCAGATCCAAAGGATGACTTTTTGGCTCAGTGTAGGGAAGAACTAGAAATAATGAGAAATATAAAGCTTAACACGTCTTCTACGGTGCATGATATGCTTCTTAAAAGCTCTCATGAGATGGAAGTCTATGCAGGTAATGAACTTTTCGAAAGGTTTGTTAATTATGAACATTTTTTAAAAAGCTTCAATATCTATGGTAACCTGCTGAAGTCACAGTACAGAAAGGGTTTAGTAAGAAAAGTACTTATAAAGGATGCAAAAGATGCACTAGAATTTATGATAGGTATTGGACTTCCAGATTATTGTTCAAGAAAAATTTTCCAGTACCTGGACAATATAAGTTTGACTAACTTAATAAAGGCCAAGTCCATAAAACTTACCGATAAGAAAGACAATACTGATCAAATCACTTCTGACCAAAGTTTGTGTGCATCGATAGAAAAGACCCTAGCTTTTTACAAACACTTTTCAAATAAGCATTCAACTATAGATTAATTAGAATTAGAATTGTTTTTGTACACGAAAAATATAGAAGAATAAAAATAGAAAATAATATTTTCAATATAAATATCAGTTTTATTCAATTATTGTATATATCCTTCATATAGACTTTTTCTATAACATAATTAAAATATTATTTGTAGACTCAATATTACACACAGCCATGATCCAGCCAGATGGACTGTCTAAAATTGGCGGTCATGAGCTTCTTTTCATACAGCGTTGTTGATGTTTTTGATGAACTCTTTAGTCTCGTCCTTCCCGAAGAACAGATCAATGAACTTGTTCATTCTTCTCCTGGTGCATCGTTGCCATGATGTGCTGCGTGTTGGTGGAGTCGTTTAACTTTTATTCAGGTCGTTCTTCTTCATTCTTATACAACGAGCAGAGCTCGGCGAAGTCGAGGAACTTGCGCGAGTGCGCTTGGACCTCGCCGAAGCTAAAATTGAAAGGCCAGATCTTCTACTCCCAACTCCGGTTGAGGAAGAACTCGGAACCAGCATGAGTAACCTTGGCCAAGGTGTCCTTGACGATGCTGCGACTGGATTTTTTCTTGGCAGAAGTTGGCTCTTGCTTACTGCACATATCCATGAGCTTCTCCTCCTGGCGCTTGAGCTTGTTCAACAGATAGGTATTCTTACGCTCCTGCTTCTGGTAGTGCTCGTGGTCCTTGAGCGACTGTTTAGCCATAATGTCGAATTGCTTTAACAGCTGGTTGTTGTGCTGCATGAGCGAGCGCTTGTCCTGGTGCAGGGCCGAATTTATCTGTTCGAGTTCGTTGACTCGGCCCTGGATCTTGCTCAGCTTAGTTTCCAGTTCGGTGATCTCGTGGCTTTTGACGCTCAGCTGCAACTCTTGACAGAGCCTCTCGTTTAACTCGCTGCTCTTCCGCTTGTAGACCAGCAGGAGATTCTCGTTGACCAGCTTTTTCTCGTCGACGCTTCTTTCCAGATCGAATGATCTTTTCTTAACACTATCCAACAGAGAGTTCAATTTCCAAATCTCTCTGCAGGCCAGCTGGTAATTTCTCTCCAGCTCGTTGTTGTTCTTGAGCTTATAGCACTCGTCCTTGAGTCTCTTGTTCTCTTTCTGGAGGTCCACGAACTTATCGGTCGACTCCTCGTGAATTATAGACTTCTCCTTGATGGAGTCTACCTCGAGCTTGAGAGCCTGGGACTGGGCGCTATTGTTTAGCTCCTCGGATAGACAATTGTCCTTGGTGACCGTCGAGTCATCAGAGTCACTGATAAACTTGTTCTCCGTCAGGGTCTCCATAGTGGTGGCCTTAGCGAGTTGTAGTTGCTCGAGCTGAGCATTTTCTTCACTGTATTTCTCGGCACACTCGGTTTTTTCATTCGCTGCGGCAAGCTCGTCGAGATACTTTTTAGCGCTTGGTACTTCGGATTCTGAAAATTTAGCAATTGATCATTTATTAGCAATTTATTGATAAATTCGATAAATATACAAAATGCTTAATTTGAATGCAGACCATCAGACTGCCTGATCAAGTAAATTTATAACAGAGAAGTTTGTGCAAATCACGAAAAATTGATCGCCTACAGTTTTTTTTTGTTATAAAAGATTGTATAAACAAATTCTTATCGGATTCATGCATGCATTTTAATATATAAAAACAAATTCAGTATAGCGACGAGCAAATTTATAGTTTTCGAAAAACAAGTGCTAAATTAAGCCATTTCGTATATTAATTATAATAAAATGATTAGACACTCACCTAATGCCGTATTCTTCTCCTGCATGTCGTCGAGCTGATCCTCGTACGTTTTAATCTTATCCCTGGCCTCGTGCAGATCCTTATTTTTTTCTTTCTGTTCCTTCTGCTGCGTCAACTGCAATTCATCGTCGTTCTTCAGCTGTGACTCTTCTCTTTCGGACTTCATCGATGGGTCGGGGATATTCTGTACCTCGCTACTGCTCAGTGTCTCAATCTCATCATCCTCCAGACTCATCTGCATTGTTTTTTGTTCCAGCATGGTCATGCTTTTCAATGCGATTTTGTAGTAAGTCTTCGCGTGACAGACGTGACAAAAAATCTCGAAAATCTTGGCAACAGAGTTGGTATTGCTCGTTTAAATGGAAATCTTTTACTCCGACTCTTCACCTTTCCACTTCAACACTTCGACTAGTAGTGGCTGGCTCTGGCTCACAGCACATGACAGAGTGTCATACTCTACAGTATGTCCAAGAGACTAGCCGCACACGTATACATGTGTCCTGCACATCGTCCCTAAGACAAAGGGAGCATTATATGAACACGTGTAGACCGTATACCGTCTGCTCAGGCCAATTGTCGGAATTTTGTATAAATACCTTTGACCGAGTGGTGGAGGGTATATAAAAGCTGTCGCCAGTCGCACTCATTTCTATCTATATTATGGGTATACCCTAATGCTGTCTCGAATTGGTGGGTGGAGTAGTTATATACGTGAACCGTATGGGCGGTCCGACCTAGGATTGTAATACCCACCCCACGGGGGGTCTGACCTAGGATTGTAATACCCAGACGCCTTTATTCTGCAATAAACGTATATATAATTGTTCTCTGGAAAATTTTTGCTATTTTCGAGCTTTGTCTGTGAATGGATGTGTTTTTGTATTTAAAAGTATAACTCTTAGATTTCGTATTATCCAAAAGCTTCTTTATCTCTCATTATTTACATTTTGCAAAATTAAGTAACGATACAAACTTCTTATACAAAAAATAGATCTTTAACAACGACGATATATACGTATATAATATACTCTTCAAGTATTAGAATGTATAAAAAAAAGAAATGCAAAAATTCTGTAAAGTTTCTCTTCATCGAAGAGGTATAAACGGCATCTGCGACTGATGATCGGATTTATAATAACAGTCTGCTTACTCATTCTTGAATTCGGGCGCGCGCTTCTCGGCGAATGCCTTCATACCTTCCTTCTGGTCAAGCTGTTAATTGAAAAAAAAATCATTTTAGATCTCACCTACAGCATCAGCAATTTATTTGAACGAAAATTTCACTTCTAACAAACAACGGAAAAAAAACTTACAGTAGCGAAGGTAGCCCAAAACAGTCTCTTCTCGTAGTCCAGGCCTTGCTGGAGCGTCGTCTCGTATGCTACGCAGCAAAAAACACAAGATATATTGATATTCACGCTAAAATATACTCTACGATATAAAAAGAAGAAAAAAAAATACAAACCCTTGTTGACGGAGTCCTTAGCAAGAGCGACGGCGACCTGCGAGTGCGACGCAATCTTCTCGGCGAGCTTTACGGCCTCGGGCACGAGCTGCTCGGCCGGTACAACTTTGCTGACGAGTCCGCTTTTCTCGGCTTCCTGGGCGGTGAACTGTTGGCCAGTGAGAACGATCTCCATGGCCTTGCTCTTGCCGAGGGCGCGGGTCAGACGCTGGGTACCACCGGCTCCGGGAATCGTACCGATCGCTATCTCTGGCTGGCCGAATTTCGCCTTGTCGCCTGCGTAGATAATGTCGCACATCATCGCGAGCTCGCAGCCACCGCCCAGCTGAAACAAATTGATTTTGATTATTTATTCAATTCGACTGTTATTTAACATGTACGTATTACGCACACGCATCGTTGCTAGAATAAACAATTGAAAAATAATTTGCTGCGTTTACAATGTAGTTTTTTTAAGCACGCGAAGACTACAATAATAACATAATAACATTAATTAAAATTCAACTATAAATTAAAATATGCATTTTTCTGCACAAACATCTATATATAGATTCCCCTAATAATCGACTCACAGCATAGCCATTAACAGCAGCAATAGTCGGCTTCTTAGCGGCGGCGACGCCGTTCCAATGCTCCAAGAAGCTGTTCTTCACGTTATGGGAGAAGCTGTTGTCCTTCATCTCCTTGATGTCGGCGCCGGCGGCAAAGGCACGCTCGTTGCCGGTGATGACGACGGCACCTACGGATTCGTCGGCATCGAGTTGTTTGATCGCCTGGTTCATCTCGTGCATCAGCTGGGCGCACAGGGCGTTGAGGGCCTTTGGCCGATTCAACGTGATCAGAGCTACATTGTTCTTGGCGCCGGTCTTCTCGACCTTGATGAATTCGTAGGACGGCGCGGTGGCGCCTGAAAAATAAAATTTTTAATTTAGTGCGGGGATTTATTGGATATTGCACAGTGAGGCCGGTGAGGCGTCGATTGAGTGTATGAGGGGAATACTAAGATAAGTAGATGACCTCGAGAGTGAATTATAATATACGTTCGATATACAAGTAGTCTGAGTTTGGATTTTATTGGTTCGATGTGTGTTCATTATTATTTTTCGCGTTTGCGAGTGATTGAAAAATTGAGACAGATAGTTTCAATTTTTGCTTTTTACACGAATGGAGATTTAAAAATCGTCGATTACTTATATGCGAGATATTTTTCGGATAAAAGCAAACACTTCGCGTTGTTTTAATGAGAGGCGAGATAAGCAAATTTTTTTATCTCTAATCGTTTCAGTTCGAATTCACGTCGATCGGCTGGCAGAGCACAAACACTATACGTGGCTATATACTATGCATAAATAGAGACTCATTTATAATATTTGTAATATAACTTTTATAAAAATTATTGTATGTTTCGAATGATAAATCGGCGACAGTTCGTTTCAGTTGTAGGGCTACATAAATGGCTTCCATTGAATTTTTAAAAATCTATTGAGAACCAACAAATATAAATATTATTTCTATTTTTTGAAGTTTTATAAAGTTTGCAAATATTTGAAATTTAGTAAACATTAAAAAATTGAGTATAACACGATAGATGTACTAGCTGCTACAAAATATAAATATCGGAGTCCATACGAAAAGCCGGTTATGCAAATATATACGAATTTTTTCGGTTTGTGAATTCTATTAAGCTTATACTTATAGCTGATTTCTCATAAATTTTCTGTATCATAACCTCAAATGGGACGGTTTTTATACGATATTGAGTAAAAATCATCCTGAAAACAAAAATATCATCATTCTATGATATCAAAGATTCAGCTATAGATGCTTCTCTTCACAAATAAATATCAATTTTCACAACTGCCTACATTCTGCAAATATTTATTAGCCTAACACGACGATGTGTATGTGTGTTATAAGTTATAGATACACAGCTTGCAAATACATGAATCTCAAGTCTAACGGTATCAGTAGATTGCACGTGACAATATATCAAGTCCCGATAGATAAAGCAAATCGATCGCATGATTGAAAAACAACAAACTGTTCAAAAATACCTAATCCCTCGGAAACATCGAAACGAAAATCGTGTAAAGAGTAAAGAGAGAAGTAAAAAAAACACTTACTAGAGTAAAATTTTGGAGTCTGGGAAGCGCACTTGACAAGGCTGGAGCCTCGGCCGGCGAGAACTCGGCTGATCGCTGGGTTAACCATGTTTTTTTCACTCAGCAGTTTCGGTACGTTCGAAAATCGGAGTCGCGATGCAAAGTGCGAGTCACTCGCAAGTCGCTGGCCGGAGATTATCAATCCGGCGTAACAGCGCTACTGGCAAGTACAAGCACTAAAAGAGAAATAACAGCGCATGCGCTCGCTAGATAAAAGAGACCGATTCTCGCGGTTAGCGAGTTGAATTCAAAATTATATAATATAAGTTCATGGGGCTGTGATGAATTTATATTATACATCAGGGACATTTAAAATTAAGATTTAGAATAAGTAACAGGACTAAGCGAAGAAATATAATCAGGTTGAAGCAAGGGGAAAATAAAGTTAAGTAAGGCAAGTTTTACAAACTGTAAATCATTTATTACATTTTTTTAAATAATCGTTTATCGTTTCGATAACGAAAGTCCTCGTGTGAGTGGTTCTGTTTTAGTTTTTTTTTTGTATATACCGTATATGTATATATATGTGTGTGTGTGTGTGTGTGTGTGCGTGTGTGTGTGTGTGTGTAGCACCGTCGCGTAACACTTTTTTCTCATTTATTTTACACTTTGTTTATTAAAAAATGTATATAAATTATCGGTTTCCTAATTACCAAGGCTCGTTCACCCAGTAAAAGCGTTACTAATCAACAATGAAACTTTGCAACTTATATTTACAGATACATACACATTCCTTTCAACAGTAAGTAATAATACGTGATTAATACAATGAATTTATGCACATCAATGTCATTTCGCGATAACAATATCAAACTTCGATGCGCAGCTTTATACATTTTGTGTTGGCTAAATTAACATTGCGTCTACACCAAGTTGATATTAGAAAAATATCGATAATCTTCGTCATTTTCATAAACAAAGAAATATGTATGCAATTGTATTTATAAAAACAATCGAAGTATAGACATCAACCTTTAGGAAGATTAAATATTTAAAGCTATATGGTACATGAAAGAGGCGAAAGAACGAAGCACAGTGATATAGGTAATCTACGAATGTTTATTGTTACCATCGAGATGATAACGATTGTAATCATACATTTTCGCAGACAAATTGCGATAGTTTTGAAAAACGTTCATATTCCTTTCGCAGCGAGTCTTTAGTTTGTCATCTAATCGTTTCAGTGCATAGAAGGGCGCGTCGAAAAATCCCATCGAAAACACTGTCTTATCGAAAACTACATTCACTTCTGTCTTGACGGAATTTTTCATTTAGAGAAATGCGAAATATAATCTTACGACGACAATGAAACTCTTAACGTAACTTATATGTATTCGGTTGTTTGCTCGATTTTCGCCTACTTCTCTCTCGTCACCAATTTGGTTGACAGGAATGTGGGATATATTTGCTCGTCTGAGCCGTTGACCACGATTTCACGCGCGCAATCGTATTTACAGAGAAAAATCTAGTCGCCCTAAAGGAAACGCCAGGACGACCTTTTACACATCGTTTCCTTTTTCTGAATCGCTTATTTACTACTTGCTGCGTTTGATTTTGCGTCGAGAAACGCATTTTCTTACACCTTAACGCAACGAGAGTATAGGTAAAGCGGCTGTTCATCCTACGACGGACTATACGCGCAAAGCGATGACATGACTTTGCCTCCTGAGCAATATATTGATACATAGAAAAAACGAATTCGTCTAATACAGGTATTTACACGGATTTCGAGTCTCTCACTTGAAAAAACTATAATACATCTTACAATCGAAGAGCCTTCGTACGAATCGTAGTCGACCTTTTTTTTACAAATTTACAAAGAGTACACGTGAAAAACTAAAGCGAAAGCTCGATAAAAACATATTTCTAGACAGCTAGACGAATGAAAGAGAAAACAAGTAGCTCCCTTATGTACAGGTGCTCCCGAATATTGCTCAGTCAGCGAACGAGACGACCCCATATCGTCAACTTGGGCTTGTAAGGCAACCGACTCGGTTTGTGCATACGCTTCTTCTTCGTCTACTTCTTCTTTTATTTAGAGGGTCGCGAGGATCCTGGTGAAGCCGACGCAGGCCGCGAGGGCGGTCTGGCCGATGCCCCAGAGCAAGGCGTACTCCGGAGCCAGTGGATAGCCTGCCGAGCCATATACGAAGGCCACCGCGGCCGAGCTTACCACCCCGGAGGTCAGCGGCATCAATACGCCCATCATTAGAATCAGCAACGGAAAGAACCTGAGATGATTCATTACTTTTAAAATAGCTTCTATAATGATTCTTTCAAGGGTTGGAAGGTGTAAACTTACTTTCCGTATTTGTGTTTTCGGAGCGTGGCGAAGCAGATGCCGGCAGCGATCGTGTGGACGAAAATCGACGAGAACAGTGCCCATAGGAAGATTCGATACCACATTTCTAGAAATTCAAAGAGTTCGTGAATTCGGTTGAACAGTTGATGCACTCTTTTTGATAGTAATCAGTTGCATAAGTAACTCTGGAGGAGTCAATTAAAAGCATATACAATGATTAAACGAAATGATTGAAGAAGATTTACGTACCAGGGAAAGATCGTAGGCTCATGATCGATGAATGTGGAATGGAGTAAATGGCAGTAACAAAATATTGAGTTTTTCTCTAAGCCCAATATAACAAGTAAAATCAAGCTGATGTGTGCGCATTCAATTAATCATTCGTTCTAGGCTCTGGACTCTAGTCTTGATGTACATATAGTATAGGAATAAAAAACTACAGTATTTATAAAACTACAGTATAGAGACAGACCAACCATACAGAAATGGTCTATCCTATAATGGATTAGAGCTTGAGAGATGCACAAAACAAGCTACGGCTGTAGCACTTGGTGCAGGTAGACTGCAGGCTTTCCAGCTCTAATCTGTCACGCAGGTAAGATGATACAGAGCAAGGATGTAGGGGACAGGGGTACACACCAGCGAACGAAGTCAGCGGTGCGTCAAAGATGCTGCTGCTGGCCTCGTCTGGAGCAGAGGCACTCGCTGCTGTGACCTCTAACTGAGCATGGGGCATCGCGCTCTCTCCCTCGATGCCCTGGTTGCCCTTCAATTTGGCTAACTTTGCCCTCCCATTGCTCCAAGCCTTGTTAGTGCACCCTGGCTAATGCTGTTACATTCTGAAACAAAGCCAAAAGGGTTACATACCCAAGCCCTGAATCACCACAGAACAAGCTCTTCTTTATCTAATCTAACAGGTCGCCAGAGAGATTCGGATAAAAAAAGAGAACTATAGTTGTACACACGCATATACAGATACATAAACAAAACGTCTGCAGGCTAAGTTAAAGGTTATGTCCGTCTGGGACAATAAAAGAAAACACAACGGAGCACAGGTGTCCACTCACTTGCCATTCTCTGCGAAAACCTGGAAAATCACGCCGAGGACGGCGAGCTGTCAGTCGCATAAGTGGTCCGTTGAACTGCCCTCTGACGAGGACGTATGTGTATGTGTGTCTACGTACCCTCGACGAAAGAAAGGGGTAGATATGTGGAAAATTCCGTCCGGCAAGTGCGCAGACTCGGACGCGCGGGGGAGGTAAGATCTGTGTGTGTGTGCCAGAAAAAAGAAATGCATTCCCCCGCCGTGCAGGTGCGAGATTGAGAATGAATCTGGAATGAATTAAGACGATATGCACGTAGCTAAGGTCTGTTCGACTTCCTCTAAAAAAATGAACTATTAAATTTTTTCAGAAGGTAGCAGAGCAAATTCAAATACTCTTAATTCTACCACTTTTGTAGCGAATAATCGAATACGTTGTGCTCGCATTAACTCAAAAGAGAACTTATCAGCATTTTGAAATTCGCGGCTTTTAATCAGCCAAACGAACTTTCCCAAACTGCATACCTATACCTATATATAGCTTTGATGCACCGATGCACGAGAAAGACAGTACACATAAGTATATAC
>UCQR01037562.1:7686-21666 GCA_900474235.1 Cecidostiba semifascia | reverse complement strand
AGAGCAGCGAAGCTGGAGACACGGATTCTCCTCATCTTCTCCGGGAGAGAGAAGTAGAGCCGGATACTCGGCTAACGCGCACACGCTATTTACAACTATTTTTATCCATTTGTCACTCTCCGCGCGTGCGACGATGGAGATCTTATACTGCGAGCTGCGAGTGTGTGATGATGTTTTCTTTGAGGAGGGTATGGTATGGCTAGGTGTAGGCTGGGTTGAACGGAGCGCAGCTGCTCGATGGAGCTGCGTGAAGTTCGCAATTGAAAAGTGAACTTATTCGATTTAGGATATAGCGATTTATAGAGTATTCAATGCTCTTTTCGAGTCTGTTTCGTATAATTCAGCTCGACATTTCACTTTTGAGTTATCGAACTCAGTAAGTTTGCGTTTTGTGAGAAGATTTTTTAATTTAATTTTTCTTAATAAATAATAATGAAAAATTGCATGTAATGCTCTCGATTTGCTCAGTCGAACGACATCGCCGTTTATTCGCGAGAATGCATTGTGTATTCGAAATAAATAATTGCTTGTAAATTTCACAGGTAAGTATGTAAGTACATATACCTGCAGTTGGATATAGCTGATGAGTCGTTCAAGCCATGTTTTCCAGATGTCGCCGGTATCGCTTACTTGTGCGGGAATTTAAAACTATCCTATATACTTTTAATGTCAGTTTTAGCAGAAATGACTGAAGCCTTAGGTAAGTTTCAGATAAAGGAGTTCAATAAGAACCTCTTGATTCATATCAATGATACTTTAATTTTCATTTATTCATGTAGATTGTTAAATTTAATCAAGTAAAGGTATATTCTTTTAACGCAATGATTGTCTAAAATTTATTTGATCACCCTCTAGTAATTGTAAACATATTATTTACTCGTGTGTATAAACGCACACACCTAGTATAAAAGAAGTTTTTGGAGCATAACTGATCTTATTCAAATATGTAAATAATTCAAATGAAAATGGATATACGAAAAGTACATTGCTGTGGATACGCATATGTCGAAAGCATTACACCGATTCTTTTCAAACACACAGCTGAGTTCAAATTTTTTTCTATAAAAACATCGTCGGTTTTCTTTCTATTCAGCAATTGTCGCTCAGCATCTGATAGTTATAGATACTTGACAAGATACGAGAGTACACTGAAATTTCGCAAAACCTATTATAACACTTAATTTCACTAATTGTAAATATGATTTTCCGAAATTTCAATGATATTTCAAAATATGCCTACAATTTTTATAAGAGTTATAGACATTGGAGCGCATACTTAATAAGGAATAAATATTTAGTTATAGAAGATCGCACGAGTCGTGGAGCGCATACTTAATGAAGAATAAATATTTTGTTATAGAAGATCGCACGAGTCGTTGGCCTAATTTAAACGGAAAAAATTCACAGTGCGACGTATACATATTTTTGACGTAGGTTCATTATTTTTTTCATTATAATAACAATGAGAATCTCATATCAAAACGTGTGTTGTATTTGTTACTGCCGAATGAAATGGCAAATCTCCTGATCTGCTTAATTTATTGATAATTCAATAAAGTTCACTTCTTCGTAAATACAGGTGTTCAGGATTTGATGTGCGCATCACACGACAAAATCGTCATCAGTCGTCATCAATCTCAAACTATGCCTTTCTGAAACCCTTCAAATGATTTTCGTTATATGGTTTTGAAGAACTAGATAAACATCAATTAATCACCGGAATGAATTGCAAAGTTACAAAGTGCAGCTCATATGGATGGAAATTATTCATTTTGATATTCAAAACTGATCTAATACTTCATCAGATATTATTATTCAAATGTGCGTCAAGATAAAATAGCGGCGACGTTGAAGAGCGTGAGAAATAATCATTTGATTTTACATCAGCCAATTAAACATTAGAAATTTCAAGAAAATTCGCACAGTAGTCGAGTGCGATGCAAATTTCAATCGAACCGATCTTGTGCCAAAGATCGTTCTCTAAAGTTCTCAAAATTTTAATAAATCTTCTGATAAGTCATGCATTTCCGATCTGCCATTCGAATGCAATACAGAATCCACAAAACGAGCATAATGAGAGGTGCTTAATTCACACCTATAGCGTGAGACGTGATTCATAATATATATACTCAAATTCAAATAAAGGAAAGAAAATGATGAAATATCGCCGTAGTATATAGCCATATATACGTCAGTAATACAGCGTCAAAGTAAACTCAGCAAGCACCCAACTGTTCCATCAAAATGTATTATTAAAAAATTGTATAAAACTGGGCAAACACGCTTGCCATTATATTCTATTATAATTGTGTGCACAAGAGTAATAATAGTAAAAAGAACGTAAAACTATATATAAGACAAGATCGGTGCTATTATTCATATCACGTCTCCAACAGAACGGTATCATAGTCTATTCGCGTATTGAAATCTCTCGAGATGGCAGCTGCTAGATTCGCCCTGGTTTTCGCATTGTTCGTCGTCTGCGTCCAGCAGATTTACGGACACGGAATGATGACAGATCCCATAAACCGATCTAGCCTCTGGAGACTCAACCGTTTTACCGACGTGATTCCGAACTACGAGGACAACGAGAATTTCTGCGGTGGCTATAGTGTAAGATTCTTTTACTTTATTATCACTCATCATGCAAAAACGCTAATATGTTTCCTGTATCTAAAAAAAAAAAAATGTTCTTTCAGGTTCAGCACAATCAAAACGGTGGTAAATGCGGACCCTGTGGCGACAACTACGTCGACTCAGTCCCAAGGAAGAACGAGAACGGCGGAATCTACGGCAAAGGCCACATCATCAGCAAGTAAGAATTAAACCACATCACTATTATCAAAAAGCAGTTTTCAGCCGAAAATTCTAACGTACCCATCACATTTATATCTCTTCCGCAGATATCAAGCCGGTCAGCGCGTCAACGTAGTCGTCAACCTGATGACCAACCACCTGGGCCACTTCGAGTTCTCGATCTGCGAGCTGAAGCATAAGAATGACATCGAAACCGAGGAATGCTTTGACAAGCATCCTTTGAAGATCGTCGACAAGAACGGTCAGCTCATCAATAGACATCCGATCTACAAAGGCCAAAAGGATAACATCGAGATCGTTGTACAGCTCCCCGAGAACCTCAAGTGTGAACGCTGCGTTCTCAGGTGGAACTACATCGCTGGCAATAACTGGGGATTCTGCAGTCATAAGACTCGCGAGGGCAGGATGGGCTGCGGACCTCAGGAGACGTTCAGAAGTTGCTCCGATGTTAGCATTCATTGATGATGAAGAATTGTTAGACTTGTTTTTCATTTTTCGTTGTTATATATTTACGTTGCGTAGCTGTTGTTTAGGTTTATAAGTTTAGATCGTGTATGAATGATTTTTTATAATAAATTTGTTAAGAAAATAAGAATTATTCGTTTTCGCGTCTTTTTTCCAATCTCTTTTATTAATCCTTTCACATAAATCCCACGCAAAACTCGACGATCAACGAATTGTAAAATAATGGCATGTTCACTGATCGAACTATAAAACAAGTTGCCTAGAGAAGATCAATAGTATGATTGAATGTTATCGATAACTTGATAATTTTTTCTCAAATTTTGTTATTATTGAGTGACGTTCAAAGCTGCAATAACAGACGAAAATTTACACGTTAGACGAGATTTCTCAATTCAGTTGAGCATAATGCTTTTCAACCTCTCGATACGAAAATAATTGGTAAATGAAGGAGAAATCTCCGACTTCAAATGTAACTGCAGATGTTGAGTTCTCTTTGTTGTTCATTCAAGTATGAAAACTTTTTCTCATTCGAATATGCTAGGAAACGAATTCTAACTATGCAATCACCGATTCAGGTAGTTCTTTCTTTGCAAACAATATAAATGTTTCATCATATCAAAAAGAGTATTTTGTAAAAAATAATAAAAAATGCGATGGGAAAAATGATCAATACGTTCGTCCGTTACGTATTATTACTATGTCAGCTATTAGGCACAAAAAAATCTTCAAATTTTCTTAACAAATAAGCAGCATCACGGTCAGCAAAATCGCAGACCGACGTCATTAGTGTGCCTCGCCATTCAATCACAAGTCTGATGTACTAGAGTGGAAAATTTTTATTGCGATTTGTACCAAATACTATACAACTCATAAGCGATATATTTCTTTAAAATTGCGTTCACTAGAACTATCAGATTGTAGAACGACAATAATAATCTGCGCAATTCACGTTGGAAAAATTCCTGAGCTATTACGAGCAAGCATGTGACGTGTAAAGTAAACTAGAAAGTTTTAAGCAGGAATGAATGAATTTGAATTCGACAACACGTGAAAGCACGTGCACTATTAATCCAGGTGTCTGCCGTTTCCGCAAACACCGCGCAAGCTCGTAAGTGGAAAGCAATATAAGCAAACATCGAGTGACGTAGTATCATCGATAATTACTCTCCCACTCTATAATATGCTACCCTCCTACTCAATAATACGGAAAATTTGTGATAAATTTTAAGAAGTCATTGATTGTTTACTGAATTTCGTATAAATAGAAGGATATTCCACCGAAACAGCATCATTCGCCTCCTCTTCGGTTTTACAAGCGGATCAATCGGTTTCGAAAAAAAAAAAAAAAATGGCAGGTATCAAGTTCGTTCTTGCCACGGCACTTCTCATCGTCGGATTCCAGGAAATCCACGGACACGGAAAGCTCATGGATCCAGTGAACAGGTCCAGTGCCTGGAGAAAGGGATTCAAGACCCCGCCAAACTACACCGACAATGAGAATTTCTGTGGCGGCTTAGGAGTAAGTGCAAATTTAAATATAGCTTTGAATACAAATTCCAATTGTATTCTATTCATAAATTGTACTTACAATGGTTTTCGATTATTGTTATAGATGCAAAACTCGAACGGAGGCAAATGTGGACCTTGCGGAGACAACTACCGCGACCCTCAGCCTAGAAAGAACGAGAACGGTGGTGTTTATGGAACCGGTACCATCGTTAAGACGTAAGTATCTCAGTCTCGATTTAAAACTCAAAACTAAAATTAAAAGGAATAGATTTTGTTTACAAAACTAAATATTTGAAATCGATCTAAACAGCTACCAGAAGGGCCAGCGTACAACCATTGTCGTCAACCTGTCGGCCAACCACATGGGCTACTTCCAGTTCGCTGTTTGCCCACTCAAGGGAGCCAAGGACATCGAGACCGAGGAATGCTTCGACAAGTACCCAGTCAAGCTTGCCGATGGTTCCGATAAGTATCCGGTTAAGAGTGGCGTTAACGGCGACTACAAGATCGACGTAGTTCTGCCGGAAGGTCTCACCTGCGAACACTGCACCTTCAGGTGGAACTACCGCACCGGCAACAGCTGGGGAATGTGTGAGAACGGCCAGGGAAAACTCGGCTGTGGACCCCAGGAAACCTTCAGAAGCTGTTCTGACATCACCATCCAGTAAAGATCGAACTGAAGTCTTTATTGAGGAGTCTTTGACTGCATCGGTCGAAATCTTGTTGTTAAATTTTTTTGTTAACTGTTATATTGTTATATTTATTTAAATAAATTATTTTACGTTAAATTTTTGGTGTATGTAATATTTATGCGCTACCTTGAATATTTGTATGTTACCTATATATGCTAAACCGTATGATAGCTGATCATGACAAAATCTAAAAAAAACATCCAAACTATTTAGGCTTGTGATTTTTAAAATTATTCATCGGAGCATCCGATTTTAACAAACCTTACTTCATATTAAAGCTCTTTTCATTTACTTCAATTTTTCTCATTCGAATAATATTTCAGGCCTCCATATAGTTGAGTTAGATTTAAATATAGTTATTGCAGAAACCGCGAAATCTACAGTTCCAAATATCCAAATTTATTTGTTATATAATTGAAATTGAAAATGTAATGAACTATTAATCATTATATTAACGAGATGCACTTGCCAGTGTACGCCGATACGCATCGATAACAAGATAAGCGACTCTTTATATGCGTATAATTGAATGTTTTTCACAACATTATATGTTTGGAGAAAGGGAAAAGTCTTTGTTGTGGAAATTCAATATGCTGGTAAATTTCAGTTCAGTGGTCTGTTAAATCAATCACCTATTCATGACGTTTTCGTGACGTACTGAATAATATTTGTCTTTGTGGACGAATTTTCAGAAGATCGAATGATATATGACTAGACATCAAAAAATTTGAAATACTTGTTATCTACGATGTCATACGTTGTAATATTTATATTACAATGTATGTCAAGGGGGAACCACAAAAATTCCACATTACTAGAATTAGTATGTACAACACAAGTAAATCATAGAAATCTCAAATTAGCTAATTATTCCTCTTTAAAACACAATGATCGAAATAGACCGCATGGTTGAAAAACATTTGGAAAATTGGAAAAAATTACATATTTTTAAGAAAAAATCTATTTTTCGTTATTATTAAACGTATAGTTTTTTGCATGAGCATATGAATTTCCAAGAAACAGAAAGCTCAAATACCGATAATCGCAAATTGGCTCGATTAATGTAAAAGTTGAAGAACATGGGCAAATTCCGATACTAAGCAAGCATCGAAAGTGCAGTCGCTTGTACAATTTGTAGTTCCTATATCGTCACGTAGTAGCGCAATGCGGTACAACGCATTCGATGCGTAAGTGGAAGTTTAATGATCCTAATTCAAACAGACAATTCATTTCCACTTTCACGGTCTTCGATGCAAATCAATCAGTTCGAGTGATTGATCGCATACGTCTGTCTCTCGGCGGCTTCCAAATGACGACAATCCACCCGTCAAATTTACCCTTCCCGCGAACTTCACGACGGGTCATTTCCGCATGATCAGTCGAATGAACTTTTACAATTAGAAATTTCACAATTCCGATATAAATATTTATACCTTTTCCTCTGAATTATGCCAAAATTTTGTCGTCAATGGGTAATGAACTAATCAAGGTAAGGTCTAACAGTTCGCCAAGAGTATAAAATGCAAGCCGAGCTTGGCACTCGATGTCAAACTCGTTGAGACACAACGGAAGAATAACGCAATAATGGCGATAGTCAAGCTTCTTTTGGCCTCGGCCGTTTTGGTCGCTGGTCTGCAGGAGATCTACGGTCACGGTATGGTCATGGACCCCGTGAACAGATCGAGTGCCTGGAAGAAGGGATTCAAGACCCCTATCAACTACGACGACAACGAGATCTTTTGCGGTGGTATCAGTGTGAGTATATCTCTTCTTTTTACATGAAAAACAAAAAGGTTTCCTTTTTATTTTCAATAAAACAGAAAAATTGAAATAAAACTTCGATCGAGCAGGTACAGCACGATCAAAACGGTGGCAAATGCGGTGTCTGCGGTGACAACTACGCCATGAAACGTCCACGACCGAACGAGAACGGCGGAAAATACGGAACTGGCACCATCGTCAAGACGTGAGTCTGATAATTCACATTGCCTGATGCTTGAAAAAGAAAAAAATATTATACTTGAAAGTAATAATCAAACTATATACTTTTACAGCTACAAATCCGGACAGAAGTTCACCGCAACGGTCTACATCGACGCCAACCACCTGGGCTACTTCCGCTTCTCCGTCTGCCCACTATCCAACCCGAATGAGCTCGAGACCGAGGAGTGCTTCGACAAGCACCCTGTCAAGCTCGCCGACGGTTCCGAACAGTTCCGACTTAAGGGTGGAGTCCGCGGAGATGTCAACATCGACCTCGTCCTTCCCGAGGGTTTGACCTGCGAGCACTGCGTGTTCAGGTGGCACTGGAGGGCGGCCAACAACTGGGGCCAGTGCGGAGGTGGCAAGGAAGGCATGGGCTGCGGACCCCAGGAACACTGGAGAACCTGCTCCGACATTGCCATCGAGTAGGATCTCAGTTACTCGATTGCTTTATTATTTATTTATTTATGCTTTCGTCGTTGATTTTTAATAAACATTTTGTTACCGATAATTCTTGATCTTTCAATTCGATCTTGAGATCGATCCCTCCATTTTTCAAAATTAATTTCATCATCAGAGGTTACAGAATTAATATTAATAATTAAAATATAAAATTCGCATCAGTATAATGTCTGTACAATGTGTACATACAGAGCGTTTCATTGATGAAATTGGTCTTATCAGCAGCTCATCTATCAAATACTGGAATTTTAAATGAGATTGATACGTAAAAGTAAATTGGATATAACAGTGTATTCCAATATTAATATTGTCATAATCCAGAGACATCAGAATTAAAGATGTGCCAATATACATAATACAGACTTATTGTATTTATAAAAGACGCTTTCATTCACAGGTGCGTGTAAAATTAAACTCCACTGCATTCATCAAATAAATGTTAATTCGATTATTGCCGTTATCTGTGAAAAAATGCAAAAGTTTGCCATACACCAAAAATTAATTGATGATAACCTTGATCCATCTCATCCTACATTATACTATACTGCATATACATTCAACTATCCAAAACGAACCAGACCTAACCAGATCAATTCCCAATGACTCTCTTCGCACCTCCAAAAAAAAAATACCTAAAACCCTACATATACATACATCTCTCGAAAGAACTCTCAACACACACTGCTGTTCGTTATATCTGCTGCTGCACAGCATCAGTTAGCGCAGATATCCCCGCCACATCGAGCTTATTTACGCGACTGGTCAGCAGCAGTATAGCAGCAGAATATAGCAGCAGTATAGCTTATAGCGCTGCTGGACAGTAGTCGCGCAATGATCCGACGAGTGCTGGTCTGCCTGTGCGCGTTGCTCCAGCTACTCGTGGCCCAGAGCCGAGCAGCAAACCTCACCCTCTCCAAGAGCAGCAGTAAGTTGTTGCCTGCCCTGTTTTTTTTTCTTTTTTTTTTTTTACTCCTACTTTGTCCTGAGCCCTAATACTACTCCGTGTGATTTACCACCGGATTGTCATATGTGGGGCGGATAACGAGGCCGATGTGCTGCGCAGTCGAGGGCTTTCGTGTTAATATGATACAGTGATTTAGTTGTCGAAGGAAACGAAGTGAACAGTGTGTTTGTGATTTATGACTTGGTAAACGTATTTTAGTCCGATGTCAGACGACGAGTTCAGTGTCAGTGATGATCTAGATAATAAAATATTATGTAGATCATCCGTATTTAAGCTCGTACTGGCGGCTGATCACACAATCGTGTTATTTAAATTCATCAAACATTATGTCAAATTAAAGTCACCTGCACATTCGAATTCAAAATCGGCATCACATGCAGCAAAAAAAAAAAAAACGAAGTCATAAGCGTGTTTCCTGACCTCTATACATATTTTTAAATTTCCATGCCCGGGCTTATCCGACCTAATGCATTAGAGACGTTTATCCACTTACGGCCCCATTCGCTTTAAATCTGCAATGTGCGTGCTGAGCTGACAATTGTCGCTCTTTCTCTCTCCCTCACTTTTGTCTTCGAGTCTCTCTCGTCGTACATATCTATACATTTCGAGACCCGCTTCTACATATTTTTTTTCGACTCTTTGTCGCCCTCCCCTCTCCTATTCGTTGGAAAAGTCATTGACACTATGCTATTATCATTTAATATAAAAGAACGACACATAGAGGCGTGTTTTAAAAATAGAACTGTGTCGTATACAGATTACCCGGCCTGGAACGAAACATGGACGGATCGGTTGAAGCAACACCTGCTCGCCAAGTACGACAAGTTCGCGAGGCCCGCCCAGCACTGGAACACCACGACAGTCAGCGTCAAGCTCAACGTTCAGACCGTCGAGGTGGTAAGCAACGTTATTATGTATATTTATTATAACGAGGATGAATTATTTCCATCAGTTGATGCGCACCTTGTTTATCGCGAATTCGAATTGTGTGTTTCTAGGATGACATGACCAACGTCATGGCTGCGAATGTCTGGGTTGTGATGGTAACTATATGTATAGACGAGGATGCTATATTAGAGCATTATAGACACTCGAGCTTCCCATTATGATGATTTTCTATTCGTTTATATATAGACGTGGAATGACGACAAGCTAACGTGGAACGCCTCGGAGTACAGCGGCTTAAAACAGGTGAACCTGGGCGCCCACGAGATCTGGCTTCCTGACATCTATCTTCTGAACAGGTGCGTGAATACGCATATATACGATGAAAAAATTAACATATGTCGGTTATTACATATTAAATAAAAAATTATTGCATCAGCGCGGCTCACGGGATGGAGTACTACGGCGACCGGCACTGCATCGTCAGCGAGCAGGGCGTAGTACTGTGGGTGACGCCGACGATATTCCACGGCTACTGTCACTTGGACTTTACGTTCTGGCCCTTCGAGATGAACACATGCAGGCTGAGCTTGAGCTCTTGGACGTACGACGGCACGCAAGTGGATCTCAAATTGCTCACTTCCGGTGTCGATGTAAGTATATACGCAGCTGCTCGAGAGCCTATATCTATACCTACCTATATCTCTAATACGAGGATTCTTCGACTTTGTTTCCAACGAATTTTTCATTCGTTCATCAATTGTACACCCAAATGTAGAAAAATTACATGATAATCGCAATAGCTTGGAGAAGTCACTCAAACACTAAAACTTCAAGTTTCCTCGCAGCTAGACGATTACGTCGCCATAAACGAGTGGATCGTCCAGAATATCACGGCCAGTCGCAGGGAGGAGGTTTTCGACTGCTGTCCCGAGCCCTACGTCAGCTTGGATTTTGAATTCGAGCTTTCCCGCTCGTCCGAGCTTTACTATCACATAATCTTCATTCCTACCGTTCGTGAGTGTCTCACTGCACTTATACTCTCAATTGTATATAATACCGCAAAGTACATCAATATCAATTTTCTTTTATGTATTTCAAGCTATCGTATTCCTATCGCTGATCACCTTTTGGCTACGACCCCAGAGCGAAATGAAGCTCATCATAAACGCCTGCGTAGTCATCATCGTCGTACTGTATCTCATCTACTTCGGTTACAAAGTGCCACCAAGATTCGACAGCATGCCTATTATCGGTAATATACGAATTTTCCATATATTATTATTTTCGGTACGCGTCGTAAATTTCGTCATCCGCAAGTGTGTTTTTTATCGAACGCGCGATCACGTGAGATGCTTGATATATGCAAATTACTTCATTTACTACACTGTTTCAGTTAGGTTCTACAGCGGCTGCCTTTATCAGGCGACATTGTCGATGATCATATCGATTCTTGTGATAAACATCAATAAATTCTCCTACTACACTTCCATACCCCGGCCTATAAGGCGCTTCCTGCTTGGCAGAGGTGGAAGGTACTTGGGCCTCGGTCACATTGTCCAAGAGGTCGGTACCATGAAAATCGAAAGATTTAAGTATTAGTAACAGACATATCAGTACCTGATTAACTCTAAATTGATGGAAAAATCGCAGATTGAGTCGCAGAAATCGGCGGCAGAGCAGGAGATGTGCGAGAACCACCTGATGGACATGTCAATGTCGACGACGTCGTTCGCCAGCTTCAACAACAGTCAACAGACGCTAACAACACCATCGTCCAGTAGAACGATCGCCAACCTGGAGTGGACTCTTCTCGCTACGGCGATCGACCGTCTAGTCTTTCTGATCTTCTGTATTGTCTTCATCGGCATGGCGATAGCCTGCGTTCGCATCAAGAGATTCACCTTCTCCAGCGACAACATTCCCTACTGGCATACCTAGTTGAATCTATTCCCTCGGATGTGCGAGATTCCTCTTCGGCGTTGTCTGAATTTTGACTCGATCTACTGCGTTTCGTAAGCGGAAAACGTGAATTTAGAGGATCGGCGGATCGCAAAAAAGAACGTAGATAAAGAAACGATCGGGTTGTATGAAGCAATTTTTATTACATTTGGAAATGTCATTTTTACGCTACAAACGTTTATACGTTTAGTTTCATAAATACGCTACGTGTACATACAAATATTACTAACAAATTATTATATAAAGCGATTGTATAAACATACGAAATAATCATTTGTTCTTTTCGTATCATATAAGGACGTCACTGTCTCAGGAACACTCGAAAAACTATTTTTCTTCTCGAACGACTTTTGCAAAAACGAAAAAAAAAAGAACAAACTAAAACTAGCACAAGAACTTACACATTTAAGGATGAAAATTCGAGACATTGGCAATTTCAAGTCTATAGATTAATTTAAGGCAGTACGTATTGTCTAAGTTGGCGAGAGCTCGCCGAGAGGCATTCCGACAAGATGCATTCGTCGCGCACAATAATAAGGAAAAAAATATACATACAAAAATCCCCTCGCCCAGAGCGAAGATTACTATAACTTGAGAGGCGCTTGACTTGAGAGAGAAAGCAAAAAAAAAAATGATAAATCGCCCTCGGAATGATCTTGTCGGAAGTGTCTCTCCCATGATGAGTTGGCGAGTTTTATTCGTTCGCTGCGCGCAGGCATAAACGGCGTGTCCTAATAAGGCAGCTGATCTGTGCACGAGTATTTGGAGGCGCGTGCGGACTAGTAGGAGACGAGCATCTCGTATACCACCAGATCCCCGGTAATGCGAATGGTGTCGATGACGGATGGCTGCAGTCTGTGCTTGAAGTCGCCGATCATCCGGTCGTTCAGCCAGATCAGGTAACCGTCGTACTCGCAGCGGATCCTGAAAGTCGTACGTGCGCACGTTATTTTACCTTGCGCTGTGTTGTAAATTTCACTGAGAAAAGTGTGTGTATTTTTAATAAAAAGATAATCGTCGAATATTACGTCAATAAGAATTCTCGGCCTGGGGACCAGGTCTGCCCGTCGTGACGCTCCTCCCGATCCCACTTTCCGTTGTTCCAGCAGTTCATGACCAAACAGGAGGGTTGGTTGCCGTAGTGATAGCGGGGATTCAGATGCAGCGCTATCGCTGGATGAGGATAGATCATTTTTCCCTTTTGCAGATTTATGTAGAATCTGGAAGTCGATTTGATCCGTGAATTTTTAAAAGATTATTATTGAATTAATTAACAGCATATACTCACGAGTGAGGTAGAAGCTTCAATCTTCCTTTCATCAGTAATTTTGCGCCGATTCCAAAACCCTTTGGAAGATCTACGACGATGGGCAAATCCTATGTAAATCGATTCGCACATTTAGAAATTATCATATTTCGAGGACGTTTAGCTACCATTAAAAAATACTGACCAGATTTGAATCGAGAGGCTTGTCGTCGAGCAACTCGAGTATCCTTGTCGGTTTGCAAATTTGCGGATCTGGGTACATCGAAATGTTCGTCTGCCTGACCTTCGTCTCCTCGACATCGTCGTTGAATTCAATGCCGACAATCTCTTCGAGAGGCATCCGGTAGGCAAAGGCACAAAAGTGTTCTCCATCGATAGCAATCTGCCACAAAAAATAAAAAAAAAATCAGCCCTCTTATATCTTCTTATCGTATTGAAAAATTTGTAAAATTTGCAGATAATTAAGGACTCCTACCTGAAATTCATTGAGTGTGCAGAAGATCGTGAGATGAAAGAAGGAATTCCTGCGGAAGACGTAGCCTCGTGAGCTGACCGGTGAGCAGGTCTCCTCGTCCTCCCAGCATCCCTTGAGCTTGGTATTCCGGACGACGTAGCCCCGGTCGAGACGAGGGTTGAAGTGCAGGGCGATGTTTCCTGACGTCTTACATTTCAGATTTATCGAGAACCTGGAGACACAAACTGCATGAGACAATTTTCAAAGACATAACTCCGATAAAGATGTCGAATTTTGAGGCTTCGATCCAGAAGAGGCTATTGGTGTAAAATGAATGCACCGTTGGACTAGCTTTTTATATAGCGGCGAGCGACTGATTCTGGTGGCCTTGGCAACGCCCGTGAAGAGCTTTCGTTTGTTCTTGCAAGTTCGTTCATTGAACTGACATTTGTAAACAAACAAAACGATGCCAACGTTTTTCCCGGTTTATTTCCTCATTTATATTTATTTATTTATTGAT